>JBAPGN010002610.1:0-53479 GCA_037355405.1 Vitis amurensis
GGGATATGTGGTAGTCTAGCATATTGTAAGGTTGCTGTGGTAGTAAAATTCATTCTCAAAAGTCGCGGTAAAATACTAGGAGTTAGGGGAATATGAAATCCTTAAAGCTTGATGCCCAAAACCTTAATTGTGGGAGTCATCGATTGGACCCCCACACCATGGGACAATTTTAGAAAGAATATCCCTTAACCTTACCTTTTCTAAAAAAATAAAAAAAAAACAAGAAGTATTATGTTTGGGGGAGAGGATTTAGTTTAAGCATACATATGCGGAAGCTATCATCTATACACTATAATTGTGTGTTGCGTTATTATAATTTCTGGCGATCGGAAGAATAAAGTTTGGTTCTTTGGAAGTGAAAATGTATTAAAACATGCAATTGCATAATCATCCTTGATCAACTATGTTTTAGCAGAGTTTATAACTTCTGTTGAAGAATTTGAAGTTTATATTTCTATTAATGCTCATGTGAGAGTAGAGCGGTCATCTACTAAAATTCTTATTGAAGGTAATACAACAATGATGTGGTAAACTATATTTTGTTTATTATAATTTTCTCTCTCTTCATTGCTAAAGACGTGCAATATTTCGGTTGGGGGATTGGATTACTACTCAATAAAGTGCTCTTCATAGCTATGTAATATAACTCTTTTAAGACACTTGTTGAGTGAGTCGAGTTCATTACCTTTTAACCCAATTAACATGTTAAGCGACACCTCGCAATCAAATTCAATAAAACATATATTAAAGTGTTTGTGTTTGATAGCTTTTTGATCACCCAAGCCAATCAGTAATAGGAGAGTTATTTGGGATGTATCCATGGGCAGAAGCATGAAAAGCTCAGAACACTGAAGAACAAGCTTTAAAGTCCTTCTGCATAAGCTAAAATCCGTATGTGTATAGAAGAGAAGGGAAGCAAGGATAATCTGCCATGAAAAAAATATAACCCAATATTTAAATGTTTTTTTTCTAGATTATTTTCAGCCACTCTATATTTTTTCAATGGTTAGTACTTCTGAAGTCCAGGATTATGGCATCGTATATGTCGAATTTAAAGTTACGGAAGTCAGCAATCCAATTCTGTCAAACGCGTTACGGCAAATATTGATTATGTAATGAAGGATTACATCTTTGGAAGCCAAGCCACCGCAAGCCTATGTTAAACCAAACTGCGCAACAGCCGCGAAATCCAGCCTTTGCTCGAAGTTGATTCGCAGACCCTTTTTGCATCTGTTAAAACTTCCAACAGACTACGTCGTTTTACCTACGGAATTAGTTCCTAGTGCTCCCATATTACGATCCAGACAACTTTGGAATATTTTTCTTCAGATTTTTGTTGCTAAATCACCATTTCTCATGTTAAGCCTCACCATCTATAGGATCCTAATTAGCGATTAAGTAGTAAAAAGAGTAAATATCCATGTAAAATTATTATTGTTATTCAAATAAATCTCTCGGAAGCCTATCCTTCGGCACACGAAACCTTTGTTAATAAGAAATAATCTATAGAGCACCTTGCTCTACTTTTCCATATTCATTTGTTTTCTCGTTATTTTTCTTCTAGCCCAACACAAACTACTGAGAATTTCCTCAGAGGATGAGAGCTAAGCTCTCGTTCTCTTGAGTGAAGAAAGCCGGTAATTTCCACATTTGGGCATAAAATTGGAAGTTTGTGTTTTTAGTTTTAAATGTAAGAAAAAGCGCGTGAAACCTGTTTAGCATGGTATGTGTTATCTTTTAGTAAACTTAAACGTGCATTCAACATTCACCTGACAACACTATAGAGAGCCAATCCATAAGATTACCTCCGTTCATGAAGCACTGGTTACTCTGCGACTATTTTGGTTTAAATGTCGCTTTTAAATAGAATTTTCTGAAGAGCAAACACTTGGTATGCTTTCGGATTTCAAATGTATGAGCAATCAATTATCTCTGCAAGTTATTGATTGACGGGAATTTCCAAGGTTAAAATCGACCTTGTAAATGGCATAAGTGCTAATTCATTTATTTGTTTTATTTGATTATATTTTATTTTTATTTTTTTTTCATATATTTTTTTTTTTTTTTTTTTTGTGAGAGTATGAGACCATTGTCAAGTGTATAGTGAGAGGATATTGTTGACATATTAATGTGAAAGCATCTGTTACACTAACCAGTGGAAGAAGGAAAACTAAATAATGTTCAATCTTAATGCGACGTGAATTGAAAGCAAAGTGACCAGGTACTCCCCATTTATTGTATGAGAATCTGAAACCAGTGCATTGAAAACTCAAGAAATACCATCTTCTTTGTAAGTAAAATTCAATTACATTTATGTAGGTTAGTTTAAATACCTCAAACTCTTTCCAACCTCAAGTTTATGTTTTCTTTTAGCTAACCTTGAATAAAAGATCAACCCCACACCCCCCCCTTCCCTAACCCCCCTCCCCCCCCCTCCCCCCCCCTCCCCTATCAACTTTGAAATTAATTGTCATGTGTAATCGAAAACCCATCTCGACGTGAAACTATCCTAGATGCTCACCCTATCTATAGTAAAGCTATTCTTTGACCCCTAGTGTATATGGTGAATTAGGTGTAACAAATGTTGTTTGATACTTCCCTTTCAATCAGGAGCACCAAGCTGACACGTGAATCAGATGAGACACCGAATTGGCTAGCGGAATCAATGTCCATACAATAGAAAGAGGCTGGGCCACAGAAGTCAACGTCTCCACTCTAATCAGAAAACAAGTATTCTTAGATAAATCAGTAGCAAAACAAGTCATCACATCAAACTCATGCATAGGAAATCCAAAACAATATCAAAAGCGGATCGGGGCCCAGGTGGGAAAGTATCTAGATCCAAGTGTCGATCATGCCATCATTGTCAGTGCCAAGCACATAAGTGTACCCATGCATCTTCAATCAAGAAAATCCCAAATGTCAAAAAAAGCAGAAATGGGGCCACGTTGGGGCTGTTCAAGGAATAACGTACCCAGTGCCCAATCCATGTCCATGTCTTCATATAAAGTATCAGGTGAATCACACCATCGAATCATCTCCCACAATCCATAGCGCGTCATAGTCAAGATTCTCCTCAAAGCAACACATGAACACACTGCTCTATCGTGATGGGGATGCAAACATCATAGCCTCGGATGCTCAATGTCTCAATACTCAAACAACATCTAGTCCTAGGCCTCTGAATGCCCTCAGACTCCTTCACACTGGGGGGGGGGGGCCTCAGAACACGATCAAACTCCATTCATTGTGCGGTAGGTGCGTGCGTGTGTAGAAATAAAGTAATTTGCCAAGTAAAATGCACCATTGCGGAAATTTTTGGCAAGGTAAAAATGCCCTTGCGAGAGAATTTGCAAGTTGATATACTCATGATGCGAAGTGCCAGATCATTTTTATCATTGCATGAGAAATTCACCTGTCCAAAGTTGGCAAATGCGGATTTTGCACATAGTTGTGTGTTCAGATCCACTTTCTCTTCAAAGACTCTCACACAGAAAGTGGATGAATCAAAGCAGTAGTTGGCAAGGGGTACTCTGTACCTAGTGAGGTCATGCTTGCGAAGGATGGAGGCGTATCGCACTTAGTCATTTTGGGGATTTGTCACTGCTGACTCGTGTTATTCTCCCACTTGGTCCCATATCTAGCAAAATGCAAAAGAAGCTATAGAATACGCCATCTTGTCCAAGAATCTACCTGTTGATCGCAATTTAATCTTCCGATCCTAGAAGTAGCTCCTCCATCATTTAGGCATGCTTTGAATCTGATTCATAAAGCTGATAATAATACTACTTGTAAACTTTCGTACCACTACTGAAAAAGAATATTAGGTCCTTACTAGGACCTGTGAATGAATTAATTGCGCTTAAAATGACATACTGATTTACTACTCCCAATTAGTGCGTGATAATCCGCAATTATAATTTATCTACCAATAAATTAGCACTTTCGGTTAGTCCCACCAAATATCACACGCTCTCCTGCGAGAGGCAAGATCGCAACCAGTAAAGCGCTCATTGCTAGTTCCAACGTCCTTAAGAGGAGAGCTGAGATTGAGAGTGTGAGAGATAATCCTCATATTGCCAAGAACTAGACGTAGAAATCGTGATAAGTAGATCAGTGATAACATTTGAAAAAGGCTACTTGCTACATGCAAATCAACATCAAAGAGGAAATACATAGATTGAATACCTTGAACTTGTCGAGGATAGGCATTGTGATGACATCATTGATCAGGATGTGAGTAAAGATGTTGAAACCCAACACACCTACCAAGTAGTCCCAGAGAAATCTGGGTTTATTGTACTAGAATGAGCTACCTAGTGACATGCGATGTAATACAGGAGGAGTAACAGGAAAGTCTACTACAGAATGATGATATGTATGCAAGTTCTTATTACGCTCAATCAGAGAGAGAATGAAAGCTCACTTCGTCAAAATCTCCAGAATCATAAATCTTCCTCATCTAACAAGCTAAGTGTTAATGTGATTAGCTTCCGAGTATACGATAATTAGGTAACTATCAATTGACACCCCAACCCTAAGTCTTTTCTTTAAGCTATATACCTCCATTACATATGAGCAATCTTGATAAGCTAGGACGCACTCGTATATTCACTCAATTATTTAGAGCAACCATAAATATTCCCATCTCGACTCTTTCACACCATTGAGGACATGATCCAGGAGCGTATCTGGAGTGAGATGCACGTGATACAATAAAGGCTTTAGCGGTCACACGAGCTTTAAAGGCTTTTTTCGCCAGCCCCCTCAGACCCATTCCCAGGATTTTCTCAACGGCCAAGCCAACTTAGTATCAGTTATTTATTTTCTGGGAATTTTTTTACTATGTTTTTGTTTTTCTCATACGGGACGCAGGGTGCTTACTTCCAAAATGAGAGGAGTATTGATACTCCTGGAAGAATCAACGCAAAGCCATTAAAAACGAGAAGCCGTTCACTTGCCCTTAGATGTATGTTTTGCTCCAAATTTATGATTCTATCAAAGCTGTGAATGGAGAGCCGTTGAGCCTTATGTGATGCTTAATTTTTAATCAGTGCACTCTTTGTAACATTACCACAACATGGAATATGCTAATCATGCAAATGTATGTGTGCGTTAACGTGAATCAGCTTAAGGTTGGAAAGATGAATAGGTTTGTGTGAGGCGCAATACATTTGAGAAGTTGTTCTTTCCAATGCGAATTCATCAATGACACATCTTCTATATTAATGGAAAGAGCATGGTTTCTAAGATCATTAAAACTATAAGACTCATACTTTAATCCAAGATTCGGTAAATTTTTACGACTTCTTTCTCATTTAATCTATGACGAAGTTAGAACAATCCTTTCACAGTAATACCTTCCATGGAGTTTAAAGCAAGAAGAGTAGATAATTTGTTGCAGTTTATAGAATAGTTGTTCTCCAAAAAGTATTAAAAAAAAGAAAAACACTGTGGTACTAACATTCAGAGATTTGTAATAAGTGCATGTGTATAAGTGAAAAATTACACACAATAGAATTGTACTTATACGGACATAAATCTCCCAACGTCTCTCCCCACCAACCGAGATGATAACAGTTTTGCCTCATATCGTTTGGAAAATGGCCATTTATGTCGGTGGAAAGATAAGGCAAAAGGTATGAGAGCTAGGAAGTTACTATTGAAGTTGCGCGACCTCCCAACTAACAATTGTCTAGAAGTAGAAGGTTAGGCACTTTCGGTTAGGGACATTGCCAGAGGCGGTTCTTATAGCCAGAGTTTCTGATATTTTCGGTAAAATTCAAGGAATAATTTAATGGATTTCTCAAAAATCATGATTCAAGAAGCCTGCTTTAGTGGAATCTTGGTTAAAGTATACTAAATAGATCGTCACAAAGATTTGTGTGGAATGTGAATATGTTAGAAGATTTATGAGGCATATTGAAGCAATTACTCAACAATCTGCACACAATAGTGAGATGCTCCAAATTGCGAAATCTTTTGAAGGTAAGACTGTGTCGATGCAGCTGAATCCTTGCTATATGGGGTGCTAGTGTTCGGAGGGCAAAAAGAATGGATAGGAGACAAGCGCCCTCTCAGAGTGGGTGACTTTATTAGCATAAGCAAAAACTGTTGAATTGCAGGACTCAAGGAACGTACACAACTACTGAGAAGGAGTTCGTTGGGCTAGTTAGTTTTTGCCTTGAGATAACGTAGCTCGATGATGCACTATGTTTGTAGTGCAGCTCCCATTATAATAGTTAGTGTGTGTTCACTGACCAATGCCATTTTTCTAGCTTAGAAGTACCTATGCTAGACCAATGCAAGGAGCCAAGGTACAAGATTGAGTTGTAAGATGGCATCCGGGTCTTAACCAATTCCTCTCGCTCACCCGCCGGACAAACACTTTTGCTTCAAGATGTCAATCTCCAAAATCCGGGAGTATAAAAGGTGAACAAGTGTAGAGTATCATGGTAGACAAGGCTGGACCACGTCTTTCTCAAGCACTTTGTCGACCTCCTTATGTCACAGATGACTCAACGTCGGCCGACCTGTCTATAGCTTCTTCACTTCAAATGTACTTTCGACATGAGGAGAATTCTTCTACAATGTCTAAGTAGATGTTTATAAGCTCCATGTGAGATGAGATTATTGTTCCACATTGCAAATTGGTTACTGAGTACGTGCTGAATACTAAACAATTGCCCATATGTGACCGTGTGAGAGAGTGTGTATTCAGGTTCGTAGATAGTTTACTCAAGAGCTATTATAACTAGTTTTGTGCCACATAAAATACAATGCACTAAATTATAATTGTGAGATAGCGAACCTTTTCTATGCGTGATACAAATAATTGCATACGGATCTCAGGAATCATAGAAATGTGTTCCTGAACAAGAGCCAAATCCGGAGGAATCCATCTGGCATGGTATCCACATTGGTTTATGAAAATTGTGGATGTTCTATATAGGCAATGAGAGTGTATGCGTCAATGTTGCTTACTCCAGGAATAATTACTAACAAAAAAGCCTATGAAATGTGTGTCCCTGAAGGTCTTTAGACTTACGATGAAAGTTGCCAGAATGAGTTTTTGTAGACCTCTACTAATATGCGAGAAAATCAGGTAAGATAGGTTATATATTGACGCCGGACACTGTGGTGAGAATTAAGAGATGGGTGCTGGGCTAATGTGAGTTGTGGAAGAAGGATGATATTATCTAATTTTATTGCTAAAATCCCATTATGAATGTCAGATTATGGTACAATGCGTTTGTAATTTGGTTTTAAAGCCATTTAATGAGGTTGCGTGTCGATGATAGATAGATATAAAAAGGTTTGAAATGTACACATCATGTTAATTTTTAAAATTCTATCTAGGCGTTCAATAGAAAACTACTAAGGATTATCTCAAGGAAAAAAGGCTCTTGTCCAGAGCCAAATGGCTTGGATGGATTTTCTACCAGAAATTTGAGCTATAAGTAATTATCATATGCAAGGTGACTCTTTTGGTAAGTTGAGGTGCGAAGTAACTAGCATCCCCTGTGAATTGTGCGAAGTGCAATATAGGCTTTATCAAAATGAGCACAAACAATAGAGAGATAGAACCACTTTTTCGCCGAAGGCAACGACACATGAGTCTTAACTTGCGCTCAAAACATGCAGATGTCTCGCGAGGAGTGAAAAAAATGTGCACCTTGCCGGCACAATTGGGCAAGGTGAATTGTGAGCTTACTATGGCCGAAAAAATTCTCATGGCAATTTCCCTATCATGAGTCAATTTCATGCCTCTACTGAGTAAAATTTCGCAAGCAGGTTTGCATTTTTTGGAACCTTTGCCACTCAACTCTTTGTAACCATTTGCATTTTTATACCACTTCGCGCTAACATTCTTGCAAGGTTGCATCTCTGATTACCTTGCCAAATTTTCCGTGCTGTTTCTCACACGCACCTACTAGACTTCCGATAGACTATCTTTTTAGCTGTCTAATCTTTCTGCAGTCACTGTACAATTAACCTTTTCTACATGTATCTTGCAAATAAACCTAAATCGTATTCAGTCGACATAAGCACTTATATCATATGTCATTATATGCTATATAAGTTGATGTGCAGAACGTTACACACGCTCTATCCGAAACAAAATAATATATTATTGGAAGAGATGCATCTAGTCCTACATTTATTACAATTAAACTTAGTAAGTAATATAGCATAGCTCTTGTTTTTCTCGCTACTTTTGTCTATCGCTCTCTTAAATCCAATATTTAATTTTCATTAATATGCGCGAGAACAACCTACTGAGGACTTTTTCCTCAGATGGATGATTGTGGCTTAAAAAGCTCTTCTTAAGTCTCTCTCTCTACAGCTATGAGCATGTCATGTGATGGCCTGACGCTGCTTACAATCCGTGGAAATTTCTCCATCACTCCTCGCCCAAGCGTTTTTAAGAGTAGTCTGTCCTTCTCAAATTAATGAGCATTCAAATTAATGCAAACATTTGGTCTCTTTTTCATCCTACCTTTGTGATCAATCTAACCAGACGAAAAAAGTCCTCGAATACTTGATATATGGCTTTTGGAATTCTCTACTTCCACTCTTAGTTTTTACTCTCCGTCCGACGCTATTGTGGAAGTGAAGAAGTGTATTCCATTCCAAGTATTTGCATTAAATCCAGTGGTAGTTATCACCTAATTTCCCACTTTAGCCTATTCGATCGGGTAGAACCTTATTGCGACTCTTGCGAATGGACTGCTATGAGTTGTGCCAATTATTTGTGGAGTCTTCTCAGGCTTTTAGATAGGTTAGCTATTCTAGTTTATGCGTCTTAATCCACCTCCACATTCAAGAAGTCAGTAAAGTTAACAAGCATTGATGCATAGAATTACACTTTCTACACATTATTTTGTCTCTTTGCAATTATAAGTGGGATTCAAAATCTGATTTGACGTAAATAAATCTCATTCGGTTAGGGAGAGCAGAGTGATCAACCAGGTAGTATAGCAAACCTTCCTTTCCTCACCCTTGCTTGGAGACCTTTGTCTGCCTTGAGGACATTTTGCCGATGTTGCTTTATAGAGCAGAGTGCGATAAGCTATCTCTCTTTATGAGAGAAAACTTGATTCTTTTTTCATCCTTAGCTGATAGATCATTATAACCCCCCCATTCTTACTTAACACCCTTATCATTGATTTTCTCATCCAATTTAAATGTTAGACTTACTAGATCTAAATTCATTAACGTATAGAGACATTTTAGCTTTATTTCTTTCTTTTAATATTCTATCATCCATGAGTAATAGATCACCTTATTTTCCTTCAATTTGCGAATTAATCCACTTGTGTTTGCGAGAAACTCCTATCAAGTCCCGTGCTGCAACGAATCCGATTAGACTTACCGGACATTGCTTTATACTATAGCTTTTCTCATACATTATATAGTGAGAACTTGTTTACCTATAGGTGAATAGAATGTATTTAGCTTTTCGAATGATCCGCTTTTAGAAGGCGTTATCTACCGATGTTAGATCGCATCATAGATGGTGCGTCGGTTGACTGGAGAGGGTGCTCAGCGAAGCGATCAGGAAGAGTAGCTATACCATTCTCCAAGAGCGTTAGAACTGGGTGTGATCTGTTCTAATCAGCAAGTTTTGTGAAGTGATTTTTGTATATTGTATTTTTTTTTAGCGTCTTTTACTGTTAGCGTTTAAATTTTTTGTACATATTCGTTTGCTATTTCATTGTTATGAGTTTTTGTTTTAATGTTCCTTTTGACATTCTGCTCGATTCCCGAGTGAACCAAGATAGGGAACCCCTCTGTACATACTATGTGCAAGAAAAAGAGTGCATTAGTCATCTTTGCGGCAATTTTCAATAATTTATTTTTTAGAATATTGGATAATATACACTCAGCTCCTAAAGTCTCGTTCATCGATGAATACAACGCTATAGGACACACTCGTTCATATTCCTATCCATGAGGGACTCAAATCATTTCTTGAAGGAAAGCAATATAAACCCTGCAAGGTCTTCAACAAAAGAGTATCCCAAGCGGATGAATTTGGCCGCCTGGTCTGAGTATAGAGTATGTGTTTTGAGATGGAAGATCATTTCATATAATTCACTACTGTCCGGATAGTGGGTGGAGTACACCTTAGTCTCCCAATCCAATCTGTCAAAGAGCCGATTGCGGTTACCCAAAGCTACATAACACCTACAATGTTGAATAACCATCCCAACCTTACAAAACCCAACCTCAACCTCAACCTCAGACCATCAATGAGTACATCTTTCATTGGAGCAGCCATTGAAGATAAGCAAAGTCATGAGGACTTTGTAGGTGGCAACCAAAAGATCACAATCTTCATCTTAATGAAAAGATTGCATAATTTTTGGAGAGTTCAAAAAATGTAAAGAATGGAGGGGCGTTGTATTAATGATCTATCACTAAGGATAGAAAAAGTTCAAGCGTCCATTTTGAGAAGCTCACCAATCTCGACATAGCAAGGGGAAAAAGGAAGCTTCCTCCTCAACCCCACCATAACCTTCAAGGAACCAATGCAAAAAAATCAGGAAAGTGTTCAAGATCGACACTTTTGGTGGGGGATTGCTATGACAACTCTATGGACCAACCTTCCATTGAAAATCATAAGGTTCAAGATGATAAAGGGTTACCTGAACCCTTTAAAGCATCCACTTCTCCAGGGAAGAGAAGAGAAACGAATTCCCTTGGACCAAATGGGAAGGATGCCAATTTTGTTTGGGATCCAGGGGGAATTCAGCATGAAGTGGGTGTGTGAGTGAGGATGAGCTAAATAGTTCATCTTCTTTTTGGGTACATGCTATCAGCTTCATTTAAATTCTATGCTTTCTTTAAATTTATGCATGTTTTAGTTTGAATTCTTAGCTTTAATTTAGTTTTAATATGTTTTTAAGATGAGTTTTGAAGTGTTCGTGCAGGTACGATGCTTGCCAAAATCGAAATGGAGGTGAAACAGAGGAAACAGGAGAGCCAAAATGCATAAGCAAAGCTCTCAGTGGAATTTCGCACCATGAACACACTCGGTGCGAATTTTTCGCACAGTGACAGTGCATGGTGCGAAAAGGAATTTCTATACATTTTGGAAAGCCAAGCCTCCCGGGATGCTATCTTCGCACCTCAATTACCAGTGCGAAATGATTTTCAAGCTAATTTCTAAAAACAAAGCTCTCGGGAAGGCCTTTTTCTTGAATTCCATGTTTTTCCAAGTTTAAAAATTCATGAATGCATTTCCAAACCTTTTGTTTTCAAATCCAAACCCAATTTCTTCCAAAAACAAACACCATTCTAAGCCAAAAATACTATTCACCTTCTTCCACAACCTCCATAGCCGCACACCACCATTCTTAATTCTCCACCCTTCACCAATTTTCTAGTTTTCTCCCATTAGAAACCTTCTCTTCATCCATTCTAAGCCTTAGGAACCCAATTTTAGAAATCCCATCCATCCAAAACTTTTTAAAAATCAAATTTCAAAACCATTCCATGCATGGCCGTCCACTTTGATTTTCATTTTCCATCATTTAATTTTGTTTTTCATCATTTAAAAACTACCCAAACACCTTAGGAATCTTGTTTAGAGCCTAACCATACCTTTTAAAAAACCATTTTTGAATTTTTTCCCAAAACTTGGAAAACAAACAGTCGGGCTTCAAAGGAGGTGAACAGTGACTGTGCCAATTTTGGCACTCACTGTTCACTCCTCCTTTGTTTTCCCCTGTTTTAGCAAAATTTTAACACCCCTACAAGCTACATTCAAATGGCATTGCAACTTATATGAGTATACTATCATGGCATAGACCCTCTGAGCCTTGTCCTCAGCTGCTCAAAGTGGGGCCCACTCATCATTTTTGTAGATATTTAGTATAAATTCCTCTCTCATTCAATTTTTGAATTTTGAAATAGGTGGTTCAACCTTCTCAACTCCAAGTCCACATCACATGAGGTACCACTTCCTTCCTCCTTATTTCGATTCAAACATTGAGGACAATGTTCATCTCGGTTGGGGGGAGAGATGAGGAAGTAAGTATTAGTTTAAATTTTTATCATACTTAGTTAAATTAGCTACTTTTTGTTTAAATTTATAAAATTTTTGCTTTAAACTCCATGGATATTAAGGATTAACTCTCAAAATTAAATGAGAGAAGTCGAATTTCAACTTGATTACATGAGTCTTAGAGTTTGTATTATGCTCTTCTAAAAGTTGATGAATTGTTGAAACTCCCATTGCATGCAAACTTATCTCTTCCACCTTAAGCTATTCACACACACATACATTAGATTCCGGTTATAAGATGTGAAACTATCTCACCCTCTAAGCTTGAGAAATCATAATTTGACACCTTTAACCTCTCTTTAATAGTGTTGGGACACCTCATAAAGACCAATGAGTCTTTGAAAAAATAGAAAAAAAAATATAGAATAAACTTCTTTGCTTGCCTTGAAACCTGAGCATGGTCTGAAGGGGTGGCGAAAGCCTTTAAAGCCCTGGTGCCCTAAGCCTTTATTGGTTAGGAGTCACCGATCCTCTGCTTATTACATGGGTGAATTGGTTAAGTTTAGTAAGTGAAAATAATTGTGAATAAGAGGTGCGTTCCTAGCCTATCAAGAGATGGTTAATTTTGCTAAGCTTAAAGAAAGACTTAGGTTGGGGGGGAGATGATAGTTATCCATACTATACTCGGAAGCTAATCACATTAACACTTAGCTTTTAGTGGAAGAATTTGATTTGGATCTTTTGAGAGTGGAAATTCTTTTGATGCTTAAAACTTGCATAATATCCATTCTTTGTACTCTATGATCAAGTGAATGCTTCGACAACTCTTATTATAGGTTGAGTTTCACATCTTTATTGATCCATGGATGTCCATCATGCCACTCATATCATTTTTTGGAGTGATTTGCATGATCCCTTTTATGTATATTATTATAGTTTACTTAGTTTTTATCTCCTCCATTGCTAAGGGACTAGCAATGAGTCGGTTGGGGGGTGTGATTACTACCAAAAAGTGCTATTTTGTAGACCTAATTATAATGGTTTTAAGCACCTTTGAGTAGTAATCATATTCATTTAACCCAATTAATTCATTAAGGTCCTTAGTAATTGGTTTTAACCATTTTGTGGCAAGTTTACATGTTTTTATCAGCTTATGAATCAATTCAAGCATGCCAAATGATGGAGGAGCTACTTGGACAAGTTAAAGCAAGGATTTTGGAAGTTTATAGGCTTGAATTTCAAGTGGAAACACGAGCACAAACAAAGGGATAGCCATTTCGCAAGGCAAGGTAAAGTACCTTGCCAAAATGCAATTTTCGCAAGGTGAAAATGCACCTTGCCAAATTTGGCAAGGTGAATTTACTCATGATGATAAAATATGGCACTTCGCATCATGAGTAATTCACCTTGCGAAAATTTCGCAAGGTGCATTTTACCTTGCCAAAATTTCGCAAGGTGCATTTTACCTTGCCAAATTTCCTTTATTTCTCCACGCACGCACCACCGCACAGAAGGAGTTGATCGTGTTCCTGAGGCAGTTGAGATTCAGGGCATTCAGTAGGCCCTAGGATAGATGTGTTTGAGTTTTGAGACCACTGAGCCATCCGAGGCCATGATAGTTGCATCCCCATCACCGGATAGAGCCAGTGTGTTTTCCATGTGTTTTCTTGAGGAGATCCTTGACTATGACCTGCCTATGGATTTGGGAGATGATTCCGATGGTGTGATTCTACCTGATACTTATATGAACGAGATGGACATGATCGGCACTGGTCGTATCCTTGACACAGCCCCACGTTGGCCCCATTCTGCTTTTGACATGTTTGGAGTTTCTATGATTGATTCTGATGATGGGACACTTTATGATGCTTGCACTGACATGATGGACATGATCGACACTGGCCGCATTCTAGATACTTTCCCACCTGGGCCCCGATCCGCTTTTGATATGTTTAGGATTTCTATGCTTGAGTTTGATGGTGATGAACTTGTTGCTACTGATATTACTCATGATACTGTTTCTGTTGAGGGAGCGTCTGACTCTGTGGACCCACCTCTTTCTTTTGACATTGATTCGTGCCCAATTGGTGTCTCAGCTGATTCGTGTCCAGCTGGTGCTCCTTGATTGAGGGAGTAATCAACAACATTTATAACCTATTACACCATATACTAGGGTAGCAAAGAAAAAGCTACTATAGCATAGTGGCTCTAGGATCGTTCACTGGGATGGGTTTTCACTTCACAAATGATATTAATTCAAAGTTGAATTGGTGTCTTTTCATTTCAAGGTTAGCTTTAAAAGAAAACATAAACTTGAGTTGGAAAAGGTTTGGTTTTAAACTAACCACAAATAGTAATTGATTTTACTTACAAAGAAAAGATGTTTCTTGGAGTTTCAGATCACTAGGTTCAGATTCCTCATACAAAAAGGAGAGTTCCGGTCACTTGTTTCATTTCCTCGCATTAGAGAATTAACATATAGTTCCTTCTCCAACTGGTGTTGTACAGATGCTTCCCATTAATGGGTTCAAACACTAAATCCCTCTCACTGATACACCTTGCAATGGCTCATACCTCTCACCTAGCACTTGCCATTCAAGGTGATCTTTAACCTTGGATTACCCGTCAAAAGCTTGCAAGAGATAACTAATGGATGTCTCCTTGGAGTCCAAAAGCTTACCAAGTGTTGGCTATTCTAGAAAATCCTACCTTCAAACCACCTCCCAAAAGCTCGCAAGAGATAAACCAGTGCATCTCCATGGACGGAGATCACTTGCCTTACCAAGTGTTGGCTCAGGTGAATTGAATGCGTTTTAAGTTTACTAAAAAGATAAAAACCATTAACAGGTCACGCTTTCTCTACATTAAAAACTAAAACAACAAAACTTCCAATTTATGCATGTGGAAACTTACCCGGCTTTCTTCACTCCAAGAGACGAAGAGCTTAGCCTCTCATCCTCTGAGGAAAATTCCTCAGAGTTTGGTTGGCTAGAAAGAAAAATAACGAGAAAACAAAAATATATATGAAAAGTAGAGCAAGTGCTCTATAGATATATTTCTTACTTATACCAAAGGTTCGTCGTCCCGAGAATAGGCTCCCGAGAGCTATTTATATGAAAATTACAATAATAATTATTACATGGATATTTACTCTTTTTTCCTAACTTAATAGCTAAGGAATCCTATAATTGGTGGCTTACAAGGAGAATCTGGGGATTTAGACAACAAAAATCTGAAGAAAAATATCTCAAAGTGTCGGTCGTAAATATCGGGAAGCACTAAGGACCAATTCGTAGGTGAAAACGAGGTCTGCGAGATTTCACAGATGCACAAAAAGGGCTGCGAAATCACTTCGCAGCAAAAGGCTGATTTCGCAGCGTTGCGAAGTTGGCTTTCAGCTTGCGGTGCTTGGCTTCCAACGGATGTAACTCCTTCATTTCAGATCCAAATTGCGTACCGTTTGAAGAATTGGATTGCTGACTTCCTAAGCTTTAAATCGACATATAGCATGCATAAATTGGACTTCAGGAAGTACTCCAAAAGTGGCTGACATGACTATCATAAAAAATACTTCATGGCAGATTTCCCTTTGCTTCCCTTCCTTACATTCCGGATTTTCTTATGGCAAAGGACTTTAAAGCTTTGGTTCTTCATGTTCTGAGCTTTTCATTGCTTTGCCATGGATTCCAAATAACTCTCCTCAATCTTGGATTGCTTTGGTGATCAAAAAGCTATCAAAACACCAAAACTTAACACAATTTTATTAGAATTGATTGCAAGGGTCCTTAACATGTTAATTGGGTTAAAAGGTAATAACTACTACTCAAAAGTGTTTAAAAGAGTTAATTACAAGCTATGAAAGAGCACTTTTTGAGTAGTAATCACTCCCCCCAACCGAAATATTGCTAGTCCCTTAGCAATGAAGGAGAGAAAAATAAAAATAAACAAAACTATAATTTACAACATCATGTTGATTACTTCAAAAAGATTTTAAGTAGCATGATGATCTAACTCTCACATGAGACATTAAAGAAATATAAACTCAAATTTCAACAAGAGTTATCAAAAACTTTGCTAAACACTATTGATCAAGGGAATGCATTATGCAAATTGATGTTTTAAAATCATTTTCACTTCCAAAGAACCAAACTTTATTCTTCCACAAAAATCTAAGTGTAAGATGATAGCTTCCGAATATAGTATGCTAAACTAATCTCTCCCCCCAACCTATCTCTTTTTTTTTTTTTTTTTGAAGGTAAAAGGCTTAAGGGATATTCTTTCTAAATTGTCCATGTAGTGGGGGTCCATCGATGACTCCCAACCAATTAAGGTTTAGGGCATCAAGCTTTAAGGATTTTTCAACCACTAACTCCTAGGATTTTACCCCAGACTTTTGAGAATGAATTTTTAATACCCAAGCACCTACCATATGCTAACTCCACCTATCCACCCTTGTAACGAGCATTAAGGTCGGTGACTCCCAACCAATTAAGGCTTAGGGCACCAGGTTTTAAAGATTTTCACCATATAACCCTTAGACCTTGCTCAGGTTTCAAGGCAAGCAAACATTTTGCTTTCTTTCTCTTTTTATTTCCAAAGGCACATTGGCCTTTCATAAGGTGTCTCAACATTATCAAATGAGGTCAAAGGTACCAAGTCCCAAAATTTTCCTAATTCAAGAGGGAAATAGTTTTTCATCTTATACTCGGAACCTATTGTGCACAATGTGTGAATAGCTTAAAGTGGAAGAACTAAACTTGATTTCAATAGAAGCTTCAACAATTGAACCACTTTAGCAAGCATAATCCAAACTCTAAGTCAAGTGAAAAGCAAAAGTTCAGCTTCTCCTACTTTAATTTGAAATTTTTTCCTCAAAATCCATGGAGATTAGAGTAAAAAGTAAAAGACTACAACTAATTTACCAACATAACTGAATTACCAAAATAACTTAGCATACTTCCTTCCTTATTTCTCCCCCCCAACCGAGCTGAGCATTGTCCTCAATGTGATATGGGTGATTGAAATTATAGGGAGGAAGTGGTACCTCCTCAGTGATATCAATTTTTGAATACTAATTGGAGAAACCACATGTTTCAAAAAGAATAAAAGATGTGAGTAAAGGAAATAAGAATAAATTAATGCTAAGAGCTAACAAAAAAAATGCTAGACTTGTATTACTTTTAATTCATGTGAGTACAATCAGAAAGAAAGCAATACAAGTAATCCCCATATATGATATCAAAATGATGGGATTTAATAAAAGACTAACTAAAACGAAATACATAAAAGAAATATATATTAGATATATAAATGATTAGATGGGTGGATGATGTTGAAGCTGATGGCTTAGGCAAATGGCTCTGCCTCTTCTGAAGCTGATTGAAGAGGGGCCTGCGGCTCTGTGGCCTGTGAGTGTCACACTACAGTGGTGGGGGTGAGGTGCTCAGCAGTTGATGGAAGACCGAATTGATGTTGGAGCTGCCTCAAGATGGCAGTGTGCTGAACCCGGGTGGTCAACATCTGCTCCTGGCATGCTCGAATAGCTGTCATCTCCTGAGCAAGGCTGCTCTGAAACGCGGTCAAGATCTGTAGTGTGTGGCATAACTCTCTATACTCTGAAATGGGAATGTCCATCCTTGGCTCAGCTGAAGTAGATGGCTCTGATGAGGCTGGAGTAACTGGAGGGGCTCTGGATATAGTAGGAGAAGCAATGGGTATACCCTCAGGTATATGACGTGGAGATGCTCTCCTAGTAGCTGGTATCTCAACTGGCTGTGGGCGCCCTGGCTGCTTAAATCTATATGCTGTCATATTGGTCCACTTGTCGAGAGTAAATACCTCTCAACATATACGCTTGTGCTCCAGTTGAGGATCTGATGGATACCCTAGATGCTCCAGAATCTGACACAGCAGTCGTGGAAAAAGAAGTGGAATGGCATCAGCTCGGTGCAGCTTCTTCTTATGCACCTTCTCTTCAAAATAGAGAAGGGCAGCCATAATTAGGTGGTGAGGGCCAAAGAAGTATCCCTCTGAAATCTTGAACAGGGCCTCTAAAAGAACTCCTCTCCTCTAAGTCCAGTGCTGTAGTGGATAAATGTTGTGACGCAAAAGTGCATCAATGAGAAACATGCTCGGAGGAAGTTCCCCCCTCAATAGATGTGGATTTGTGGAAGCTCCTCTGGACAAGATATGAACCATTTCCAACTAAGAGGGACTATTCCATACTCGGTAATCCTCAAAATGGCTTGGCTCGTATGGTATAAGCAGGGCCTCTGCTATATGGCGAGCTCCTAAAATGCCATGCCGATCGTCAATAGTAAAATGGATTAGAGTAGGATCTCTGACCTGCTTAGTAGTCATGGACTGATAAAAATCCATGGCTACTCTGGGGGTAGAAGAAATCTCTTGGGGTCAGCAGATGCTCCATGCGGTATCTACGCAGTAGGCGGAATGAATCTGCAAGCTCCGGCCGCAATTGGAAGGTGGCTGTGTCAAAGCACAGCTCAGAGTGAAATGGTCGAGCTCTACAGTCTAAATTCCCTTCAATTGGTGGTTGAGTCAGCATCGGATGCCTGATTAGAACTTCAGGAGCTATCCCAGATGGAATTTGGGGTTCAGAAAGTGGCGGTTGGAGCTCCTGAGGCTCTGCTGGCGGTGCCGAAGATGGCTCTGGTGAGGGAACCGGGGACTGCTCTGTTAAGTCTATGGGCTCTGAGCTTTCGACCCTGGCTCTCTTTTGCAGGGGACGACCCCCTGACCTAGTGAGATAAAGCCTCGCCGAAGGATTCCGCGGTGCGGGCTTCGCCGGAGGTGAAGCAGCTTCTGGCCGCGGAGGTTCAGAGGTGAGGCCTCGAACAGGCACCTCTCGTGGGACTCGTTTGCGGCTAGAAGGAGAGGAAGATTTGGCTCCTCTGGTTCGTGCCATATCGGACTGACGAAATTTGGCCTGAAGTGATGACCGGAGGCTCGCGCGTCGTCGGGCTCGGGCAAGGAAATGAACAGACGGCTGCTATGGCGTTTTCTCTTTCTGAAACCCTTTCGCAACTCAAATGAACGGTATTTATAAAAAAATAACGGAATATTAAAGGTCATTTTGAGCTTCGCAGAAGAAGGCCGATTTCGCAACAAAAAGGGGGTTTTGCAGAAGAAAGCTATTTTCGCAGCCCAGTTCGTACCTGCGAAATGGGGGTCACTGTGCTGCGAAGTGACACTCGTGTGCCAAAAATTGGTTTCGCAGCTGCGAAACACCCTGTGGAATGGAGCTTTGACTGCGAAATTGGGAATTTTCATGCTTTGGAGCTTCGCAGCCGTTTCGCAGTTGCGAAATAGGGGCTCTTGTTCTGTGAAGTGGCACTCATGTGCCAAAATTGGTTTCGCAATTGCGAAAATTTTCGCAGAGGAGTCAATTGAGTTGCGAAATGATTTCGCAAAGGATGGTCGCTTTCGTAGAGACATGTTTATTCCGCAGCGGCTTTTTTTAAGTTGCGAAACGGTTTCGCAACGAAGTGCTAATTTCACAGAGAATTCTCTTAGGCTGCAAAATCTCGCAAACCCCTGTTCCTGCCCTATTTTTGCTCTGTTTTTGCTCCGATTTCACTCCGATTGACTTCCTTTCAATTTCTTTGCATTTTCTCCCACTTGAGACCATTCAAAAAGAGTAACTTACATATAAATACACAATTTAAGATCAAAAATTAAAATCAAAAGTATGGATAAAACTTTGAAATTTACAAAATTTACAAAAATTTTGGACTGTGGTGAAACCAAGTCCATCAAACCCTTATTTGCTTAGGCTCTTTGTGGCTCAAGGAGGTTGATTTCCTCCTTTTCTGGTTTGAATGGCTCCATGAATGGCTTGAGACGATATCCATTGACTCTAAAGGTGTCATTGCCGTTGGAATTCAATAATTCCACCACTCCATTGATATGTACTTGGTGAATAATAAAAGGACCTATCCTCCTTGACTTGAGCTTTCTAGGAAAGATATAGTCTTGTGTCATAAAGTAGAACTCTTTGTCATTTTCAAAATTCTTTATTGGAGATTAGTTGATCATGCCACTTTTTCATCCTCTGTTTTGCAACTTTGGAATTGATGTAAGCATCATTTCTTAATTCCTCCATCTCATTAAGGTCTAAGCACCTCTTTGCTCCGGCTCTGATCAAGTCCATATTCAACTTCTTGATTGCCCACCAAGCTTTGTATTCAACTTCCACAGGGAGATGGCATGCTTTGCCATAGACAAGACGATAGGGAGACATGCCAAGAATAGTCTTATAAGTTGTTCTATATGCTCATAATGAATCATGAAGCTTAATAGACCAATCTTTTCTACTTGAATTCACCACTTTCATCAATATGTTCTTTATTTCCCTGTTTGCTACCTCAACTTGCCCGGAAGTCTGAGGATGATAAGGTGTAGCTACCTTATGCTTCACTCCATACTTGGCTAATAAAGTTTCAAAAGGTTTGTTGCAAAAATGAGCACCTCCATCACTGATTATGGCTTTGGGTACCCCAAATCTTGAAAAAATGTTCTCTTTAAGAAACTTGAGAACCACTCTGTGATCATTTTGTTTACAGGGGATTGCCTCAACCCACTTAGAAACATAATCCACCCCCACCAAGATATAAGAATTACCAAAAGACATTGGGAAAGGTCCCATGAAGTCAATGCCCCATACATCGAACAACTCAACTATTAGAATGGGGTTCATAGGCATTTGATTTCTTTTTGTTAGCCTTCCAAGCCTTTAGCATCTATCACAACTTCTACACATGATGTGGGCGTCTTTGAAAAGAGATGGCCAAGTAAACCCTGATTGCAACACCTTCATGGCTGTTTTCTGAGAGGCAAAGTGGCCTCCACATGCATTCTCATGACAATGGTTTAGAATCCCTTGTTGCTCATCTTCAGGGACACACTTTCTTATGATCTGATCTGCACAATACTTAAAAAGGAAGGGCTCTTCCCAATAATAAGCATGAATTTTTGCAAAGAAGTGCTTCCTGTCTTGTGCATTCCACTTACTTGGAATTTCACCAGCAACTAGATAATTAGCAATATGAGCATACCAAGAAGTTTTTACTAGGAACATAAGTGATTCCTCAGGAAAGTCATCATTAATAGGCAAGGCATGGGAATCATGTACTATAGCTAACCTTGAAAGGTGGTCAGCTACCACATTCTCCACTCCTTTCTTATCTCTGATTTGGAGATCGAATTCTTGTAACAAAAGAATCCATCTAATCAACCTTGCTTTTGCATCTTGCTTTGTCAATAAATACTTCAAGGCTGAATGGTCAGTGAAAACAATGATGAAAGACCCTACCAAATAAGCACGAAATTTGTCTAAGGCAAATACCACAGCTAACAATTCTTTCTCTGTAGTTGTGTAGTTCCTTTGAGCTTCGTTCAATGTTTTGCTTGCATAGTAGATCACATAGGGCTTCCCATCTTCTCTTTGGCCAAGCACAACTCCTATAGCAAAGTCACTGGCATCACACATCAGTTCAAAGGGTAGTTGCCAGTTAGGGGCCCTCACTATTGGAGTTGTTGTTAAACATTTCTTCAGTTGATCAAAGCTATTTTGACATCTTTCATCCCATATAAAATCAGCATCCTTAGCTAACAGCTCACAAAGAGGTTTTGAAAGATTTGAAAAATCTTTTATAAACCTCCTATAGAACCCTGCATGGCCAAGGAATTGCCTTACTCCTTTTACAGTTGTTGGGAATGACAATTTGACAATAAGCTCCACCTTTGCTTTATCAACTTCAATGCCTTTTTCAGAGATGATATGGCCAAGGACAATTCCTTGACGTACCATAAAATGGCATTTCTCCCAGTTGAGCACCAAGTCTTTTTCAATGCATCTGTGAAGAACCGCTTCTAAATTGATTAAGCATTCCTCAAATGTAACTCCATATATGGTGATGTCATCCATGAAAACCTCCATAATTCGTTCCACCATATTATTGAAGATACTCAACATACATCTTTGGAATGTTGTAGGTGCATTGCATAAACCAAAAGGCATTCTTCTGTAAGCATATGTTCCAAATGGACATGTAAAAGTGGTCTTTTCCTGATCTTCCACATCAATTTCAATTTGAAAATACCCTGAATACCCGTCCAAGAAACAATAGAACGGATGGCCAGAGACTCTCTCCAACACTTGATCGATAAATGGCAATGGAAAATGATCTTTCCTGGTTACAACATTCAACTTTCTATAATCAATACACACCCTCCAACCTGAAGTGAGACGTGTAGTAATTTCTTCTCCTTCTTCATTCCAAACCACAATAATCCTGGACTTCTTTGGTACCACTTGAGTAGGGACTCACCCAAGGGCTATCAGATATAGGGTAAATAATACCTGCTTGAAGTAGCTTCAGCACCTCAGCTCGCACCACCTCTTGTAAATGAGGATTCAATCTTCTTTGAAGTTGACGAATTGGCTTTGCTTCCTCCTCCATATATATATGATGCGTGCAAACTAAAGGACTAATGCCTTTCAAGTCGGATATTTGCCATCCTATTGCTTTCTTACACCTCTTGAGAACTTCCAGTAAACACTTCTCTTGATGACTGGTCAGAGATGAAGATATTACGACAGGACATTGATTATTTTCTTCAAGGTATGTATATTTCAGCTCCACGGGTAGAGGCTTCAAATTGAGTTTTGGAGTTTCTTTTTCAGCAGCTGCCCCTTCTTCTTTATTGAACAAAGGTAGAATCTCTTCTATCCTCCTCCAACTTTGTAGAGTAGCAAGCACATTAGGGGGTTCAGACAAACCTTCCTCAAAATCCACAAGACTTTCATTCAGCTTGTCTTGCATATTCTGATTACAGTGCTCCTCCACTAGAGTGTCAATAATGCACACCTCTTCTGGACCCTCTTCTTCTTCCGGAGTGGTTTGCTTTTTAGACATATAAAAATTGTTGAGCTCAAGTGTCATGTTGCCAAAAGTGAGTTGCATGAGCCCATTCCTACAGTTGATGATTGCATTTGAGGTAGCAAGGAATGGCCTTCCAAGGATGATAGGAACTAAATTAGCTTCCTTTACAGTAGGATCCGTATCAAGAACAATAAAATCTACCGGATAGTAGAAATTATCAACTTGAACCAAGACATCCTCAATTACCCCCCTTGGAATTTTTACTGATCTATCTGCTAGAGATAGAGTAATTATTGTTGGCTTCAACTCACCAAGTCCTAATTTCTTGTAGACAGAGTATGGAAGCAAATTCACACTTGCTCCCAAGTCTAACAAAGCTTTCTCCACTACCTTTCCTCCAATCATGACTGAAATGGTAGGACTTCCCGGATCTTTGTACTTCAAAGGAGACTTACATTGTAAGATTGCACTTACTTGCTCAGTCAAGAAGGCTTTCTTATTTACATTCAACCCTCTTTTGATAGTACATAAGTCCTTTAGGAATTTTGCATATGTTGGAACTTGTTTAATCATATCCAGCAGTGGGATATTGACTTTCACTTGTCTCAATACTTCAAGAATTTCAGATGCATTTCTAATCCCCTTTTTCCCATGCAATGCTTGAGGAAAAGGTGGAGAAGTTGATTTCTTCAGCATTTCTTCCTTTAGAAGTTCCTTCTCTGGATTTGCATTCATTGCTGAATCATAGTCCTCCTTCTTTTCACTAATCTCTCTCTTTTTATCTTCCATTTCATCCCTTTTCTTTATCTCTTCTTCTTCCTCAACATGTGGCTTGGGTATTGGCTTCTCAATTTTTTTACCACTCCTTAGAGTGATCAAGGCTTTGACATCTTTCATCTGTGATGATTCTCCCTCATGGCTTTCCACTTCATGGACACCCTTGGGGTTTTGGTGGGGTTGAGAAGGAAATCTTCCATTTTCTTGCACTGTGTTCAAATTTGTGAGCCTTGAAATTGAGTATTGGAGATTATCTATCTTTTGAGATATATCATTTTGCATTCCATCCATCCTTTTGTTCAAAGTACTCTCTACTCTGTCAATTCTTTGACTGAGTTGAGCATTGATGGCTTTTTGGTCTCCAACAAAATCTCCCACTACCTTGCTGAGATTCACTATTGCTTGTTCAAGACTTGAGGATTGTTGAGATGGTTGATCCGGCTATTGGTACTGAGGTGCTCTAGCCTTCCATGAGAAATTTGGATGATTCCTCCAACTTGAGTTGTAAGTATTTCCATAAGGTGCATTGTTATTGGACTTGAATTGTCCAACAACATTTGCTTGATCTCCAAACATTTCCCTTTCAGCTGAAATTGTAGGGCATTCCTCCACCAAGTGTTCATATGATTGACAATTAGGACACAAGCTTCACTTGCACTGGTGCTTCAGCAACAGCTTGCACTTCATGCGTCCTTTTTCAGCTCCAGCTCCTCCAATCTTCTTGTCATAGCTGCAAACTTTGCTTTCATATCATCATCTTCTTTCAAGGTATACATCCCAGCCTTAGCATTGAAAGCACTCAGTTGAGACTTCATCTTTCCCACTTCTCCTTTGGTTGGTTCATCCCATCCCCTTGAAACTTCAGCTACATAGCTCAAGAAATCCATAGCTTCCTCCGGATTTTTGCTCATGAAATCTCCTCCACACATTGTCTCGAGGAGTTGCTTCATTGAGGAAGACATCCCATCATAAAAATAGCTCACCAATAGCCAAGTATCAAAGCCATGGTGAGGGCAAGCATTTATAGCTTCCATATATCTTTCCCAACACTCATAGAATTTCTCATTCTCTTTAGCTGAGAAGTTTGAAATTTGCCTTTTCAAGCCATTTGTTCTATGAGTGGGAAAAAATTTCTTGAGGAATTCAGCTTGTAAGTCAGTCCAAGTGCGGATACTCCTTGGCCTTAAAGAATTAAGCCAAATTTTGGCCTTATCCTTTAAAGTAAAAGGAAATAACTTAAGCCTCATCAAGTCAATTGAAGCTCCTCCCTCTTGGAATGTATTACAAACATCTTCAAATTCCTTGATATGTGCATAGGGATTCTCACTTTCCATCCCATGGAAAGTTGGTAGAAGTGGAACAATATACGGTCTGATCACTAGCTGCTCTGTAGGGGGCACTATACATGATGGTGCACTCATACGAGGTGGATGCATGCGGTCCCTCATTGATCTAAATTCATTGAGATTGTCTTGACGACCTTGGTGACTATGCTGATCTTCAGGTGTAGCTTCCATGATATTCAAGCTCAATTCCAATTCCTTGTTATGAGGTGTATCACGTTTAACAAGCCTTCCTCCACTGTCTCGTATCCAATTTGGCATACACAACTAGTATCTATCTGTAACTAAAATGAAAATAAAGGACAACAAAAGAAAACAGGGCTACAAAAACAAAATTAAACTAAGCTGAATTTTAAAAGATAAATTTAGATTACTAATAAGTAAAAAAAATGAAAATTAATAAAGCGAAAGAAACGTTACCAAACTTGTGATGCAAATCACAAGTACTCTGAAATAGTGTCACTATAAACTTGACACCTTCCCCGGCAACGGCGCCATTTGATTCATGCCCAATTGGTGTCTCAGCTGATTCGTGTCCAGCTGGTGCTCCTTGATTGAGAGAGTAATCAACAAAATTTATAACCTATTACACCATGAACTAGGGTAGCAAAGACAAAGCTACTATAGCATAGTGGCTCTAGGATCGTTCACTGGGATGGGTTTTCACTTTGCAAATGATATTAATTCAAAGTTGAATTGGTGCCTTTTCATTTCAAGGTTAGGTTTAAAAGAAAACATAAAGATGTTTGAATGAAAAAGGTTTGGTTTTAAACTAATCAAAAATAGTAACTGATTTTACTTACAAAGAAAAATGTTTCTTGGAGTTTCAGATCACTAGGCTCAGATTCCTCATACAAAAAGGGAGTTCCGATCACTTGTTTCTTTTCCTCGCATTAGAGAATTAACATATAGTTAATTCTCTAACCGGTGTTGTACAGATGCTTCCCATTAATGGGTTCAAACACTAAATCCCTCTCACTAATGCATCTTGCAATGGCTCGTGCCTCTCACCTAACATTTGCCATTCAAGGTGATCTTTAACCTTGGATTACCTGTCAAAAGCTCGTAAGAGATAACTAATGGATGTCTCCTTGGAGTCCAAAAGCTTACCAAGTGTTGGCTATTCTAGAAAATCCTACCTTCAAGTCACCTCCCAAAGGCTCGCAAGAGATAAACTAGTGAATCTCCATGGACGGAGATCACTTGCCTTACCAAGTGTTGGCCCAAGTGACTTCAAGGCGTTTTAAGTTAACTAAAAAGATAAAAACCATTAACGGGTCACACTTTCTCTTCATTAAAAACTAAAACAACAAAACTTCCAAATTATGCATGTGGAAACTTACCCGGCTTTCTTCACTCCAAGAGACGAAGAGCCTAGCCTCTCATCCTCTGAGGAAAAATCCTCAGAGTTTGGTTGGCTAGAAAGAAAAATAACGAGAAAACAAAAATATATATGAAAAGTAGAACAAGTGCTCTGTAGATATATTTCTTACTTATACCAAAGGTTTGTCGTCCCGAGAACAGGCTCCCGAGAGCTATTTATATGAAAATTACAATAATAATTATTACATGGATATTTACTCTTTTTTCCTAACTTAATAGCTAAGGAATCCTATAATTGGTGGCTTGCAAGGAGAATCTGGGGATTTAGACAACAAAAATCTGAAGAAAAATATCTCAAAGTGTCGGTCGCAAATATCGGGAAGCACTAAGGACCAATTCGTAGGTGAAAACGTGGTCTGCGAGATTTCGCAGATGCACAAAAAGGGCTGCGAAATCACTTCGCAGCAAAAGGCTGATTTCGCAGCGTTGCGAAGCTGGCTTTCAGCTTGCGGTGCTCGGCTTCCAACGGATGTAACTCCTTCATTTCAGATCCAAATTGCGCACCGTTTGAATAATTGGATTGCTGACTTCCTAAGCTTTAAATCGACATATAGCATGCATAAATTGGACTTCAGGAAGTACTCCAAAAGGGGCTGACATGACTGTCATAAAAAAATGCTTCATGGCAGATTTCCCTTTGCTTCCCTTCCTTACATTCCGGATTTTCTTAGGGCAAAGGACTTTAAAGCTTTGGTTCTTCATGTTCTGAGCTTTTCATTGCTTTGCCATGGTTCTTCATGAATTTGAGCTTCCAAAAGCTTTGCCATAACTTGTCCAAGTAGCTCCTCCATCATTTGGCATGCTTGAATTGATTCATAAGCTGATATAAACATGTAAACTTGCCACAAAATGGTTAAAACCAATTACTAAGGACCTTAATGAATTAATTGGGTTAAATGAATATGATTACTACTCAAAGGTGCTTAAAACCATTATAATTAGGTCTACAAAATAGCACTTTTTGGTAGTAATCACACCCCCTAACCGACTCATTGCTAGTCCCTTAGCAATGGAGGAGATAAAAACTAAGTAAACTATAATATTATACATAAAAGGGATCATGCAAATCACTCCAAAAAATGATATGAGTGGCATGATTGGATCAAACTCTCACATGGCAAGTCAAGGATATAAAACTCAATCATCAATAAGAGTCATCAAATAACTTACCTATCACAACATACAAAGAGTGGGCATTATGCAAATTTGAGTATCAAAATAATTTCCACTCCCAAAGGATCAACACTTAATCTTCCACAAAAATCTATGTGTTATTTATTAGTTTCCGGATATAGTATGTCAAACTAATCTCTCCCCTCAACCTAGTTCTTTTCAAAGCTTAGCAAACTAATCAACCTCCAATGGGCTAAGAACGCACCTCTTTTCTTTCACAATATTTTCTTGTAGGAGTGCAAAGCTTAAAGGCATTCTTTTCTAAATTGTCCATGTAACGGGGTTCCATCGATGACTCCCAACCAATCAAGGTTTAGGGCATCAAGCTTTAAGGATTTTTCAACCCTAACTCCTCGGATTTCACCCCGGACTTTTGAGAATGAATTTTTTAAATACCCAAGCACCTACAGTATGTTAAACTCCACCTATTCACCCATGTAACGAGCATTGAGGTCGGTGACTCCCAACCAATGAAGGCTTTAGGGCACCAGGTTTTAAAGATTTTCACCATATACCCCTCAGACCTTGCTCGGGTTTCAAGGCAAGCAAACATTTTTCTTTTCTTTCTTTATTTCTTCAAAGACTCATTGGCCTTTTACAAGGTGTCTCAACACTATTAAAATGAGGTCAAAGGTACCAAGTCTAAAATTTTCCTAAGTCAAGAGGGAAATAGTTCTTCATCTTATAATCGGAACCTATTGTGTTACAGTGTGTGGATAGCTTAGAGTGGAAGAACTAAGCTTGAATTCAATAGAAGTTTCAACAATTCATCAACTTTAGTAAGCATAATACAAACTCTAAGACTATGGCAATAAGATAAGAATTTAATTTTTCCCATTTACTTTTGAGAATTTTTCCTTAATAACCATGGAGAGTAGAATAAAAACTTAAAAAAATTTAAAATTAAGCAAAAAGCAACTAAATTACCAAAATAACTTAGCGTTAATAACAATACTTCCTTCCTCAACTCTCCCCCAACCAAGCTGAACATTGTCCTCAATGTGACAAAAGCGATTGAAAAATAGGGAGGAAGTGGTACCTCCTGAGTGACATGGAGTCTGAGTCATGTAGGAGAAACCACATGTTTCAAAGAAACCATAAGAGTTAGTGAGTAGAGGAAATAGAAAAATGCCAAGTTTAAACAAAAATGATGTCCATAATATAAGACATCAAAACATGGAATTATGTATACTAATAAAATAAGTAAATACAAAAAATAAAGAGATGATCAGTAATAGAAGGGTCCTGTGGAGCTGATGCATTTGTGGTGGCCTTCTGAGTGGGTTGGATCAGAACTTTGGCCTCTATTCTGGTATTCTCCTTGGATGGGCATAGTCTCCTCAACTGGAGCTCTCAGTTGGAGCTATGGGTTTTGATGGTTTAAGGAGGTCAGAAATGGAGTGAGAGGCTTTATGTGTGTGATCCCAGGGTGCGCGGGGCTCTTTGACTACTTTGGGGAGCTGAGGCATAGCCTCCTCGGGTCTTAGGCATAATGGAGCAAAGAAATGAGACTCAGAGGCTTGGGATTGGGGAGGGTAGGTATGGAGAAACTGAAATTTTCGCACAAGGGGGGGTGGTGTGCGAATTTTTCGCACAAGGGAGGGGGGTGTGCGAAATTTTCGCACAGGGCACTATTCACCCGTGCAAATGCGAAATTGGATTCTTTCAAATGGCCATAACTTCTTCGTTTCAAATCCAAATTGAGTACCGTTTGAAGCTATGCACTCCTGACTTCCTAAACTTTGAAACGACATATGGTATGCATGAAATGGACTTTGGGAAGTGCTCCAAAAGTGGCTGTCATGACTGTCATCAAGAATGCTTCTTTTTGCACCATGCACTGTCATTGTGCGAAAAATTCGCACTGAGTGTGTTCATGGTGCGAAATTCCACTGAGAGCTTTGCTTATGCATTTTGGCTCCCTTGTTTCCTCTGTTTCACCTCCATTTTGATTTTTGCAAGCATCGTACCTGCATGAACACTTCAAAACTCATCTTAAAAACATATTAAAACTAAATTAAAGCTAAGAATTCAAACTAAAACATGCATAAATTTAAAGAAAGCATAGAATTTAAATAAAGCTGATAGCATGTACCCCAAAAAGAAGATGAACTATTTAGCTCATCCTCACTCACACACCCACTTCATACTGAATTCCACCCGGATCCCAAACAAAATTGGCATCCTTCCCATTTGGTCCAAGGGAATTCGTTTCTCTTCTCTTCCCTGGAGAAGTGGATGCTTTAAAGGGTTCAGACAACCCTTTATCATCTTGAACCTTATGATTTTCAATGGAAGGTTGGTCCATAGAGTTGTCATAGCAATCCCCTACCAAAGTGTCGATCTTCAACACTTTCCTTGATCTTTTTTCATTGGTTCCTTGAAGGTTATGGTGGGGCTGAGGAGGAAGCTTCCTTTTCCTCCTTGCTATGTCGAGATTGGTGAGCTTCTCAATGGAGTCTTGAACTTTTTCTATCCTTAGTGATAGATATTATAAACCCCCTCCATTCTTAGATTTATTGAACTCTCCATATTATCAATCTTTTCATTAAGATGAGAGTTGATCTTTTGTTGCTCACCTACAAAGTCCTCCATGACTTTGCTTATCTTCAAAATGGCTTGCTCCAATGAAAGATGTACTCATTGATGGTTTGAGGTTGAGGTTGGGTTGTAAGGTTGGGATGGTTATTCCAACTTGAGGTGTAGGAGCTTTGGTAACCATACATGTCTCTCACAGTTGGAATGGTAGGGCACTCCCCTACCGTATGCTCATATGAATCATCTCCATTCAAAGCATACTTACTACCCCATTGGCTTTGTTGAACTTGCCTTTTCCCTAATTCAATCCGATCCCTCATGGATAGGTATGCAAATTTGTCCTTCTCATGATCATAATGAGAGCTTTGATCTTCATGTGGAATTTCCATTTCTAAAAAAAATGATATTCAACTAAGGCTCTTTTCTTCAACTTGTACCAGGGTTCCCTCTTGGTCTCGAATCCAACAAGGAATGCACAAATTGAAATTAAAACAAAATAAAAGAAAGAGAATAAAAAATTTACTAAATAAAAACTAAACTAAAAAAAAAATTATAAGAAAACTCACCAAACTTGTGATGAAGATCACAAGTTACCCTTAATGGTTGCTTTACTGTGCTTGTGGCACCTTCCCCGGCAACGGCGCCATTTGATTCGACTCATGGTAGCTTAGCTTTAAAGACGTATCAACAAAATTTATACCTTAAATACTATTACTAAAGTAGCCAAGCTACTATAGCATAGTGGTTCTAGGATCGTTCACTGGGAAGGGTTTTCGCAAACATAAGTGATATTCAAATTAGGAAAATAGGTGATTTTCTTATGGATGTTAGCTTTAAAAGAAGATGTAAATGTTTTAGAAAGATTTAAACTAATCTAAACTAACAATAAAGACTAAAATGAAAGGGTGTAAAAACAAGTTTCTCAAAGATAGGATAACTATGCTTTGGCTCTTATGCAAATTGGAAATCTCAGGATAGGCTCTCGCGTTGGGGGTTGCCAACTATGGTGATGCTTGCTTCCCGAACCGGTATGGATTTAGCAAATCATGTTTTAATCCTTTAAAATGACAAAACAGATGGTAGTGAATTTCATCAATGGTTATTCACCTTAGACTTCCTTTGAATGGCTCGTAAGAGATAACTAATGGTCTAAAGCCAAAAGCTTACCAAATATTGGCAACTCAAAGTCATTCTAGGTGATAAACTCACCTTTCAATGGCCATTGAAATTGGTTCTAATGGATTAATACAAACTTGGAATTGAAAACCTCACCTTCCAATAGCTCGTAGGAGATAACTAATGGATAGAAATCCAAAAGCTTATCAAGTATTGGCCGTTGGAAGTTGTCCAAAGGAAATAAAAACAAAACTTTGCATTAATGAACCTTTAATGAAAAACGACTACCTTACCTTCCGGGTGCGAGAAATTTCCATGGGATTGCATCCAAGCCATCACATAACATCCATACTTTGAGAAACTAAAAGTTTTAGCCAATCATCCTCTGAGGAAAAGCCCTCAGAGGCTGTTTGGCTACTAAGAAAATAGAAATGGGAAAGAACAGGAGAAGAGAGAAAAAAAAAGCTTTATATATTTCTATATCTATATATCAATAATCTTGTTACAACGGATGCAAGGGGATATAAATAGAGAAGTTTTTCCAACCTTCCTAACTGATAAATCTTATGATTGGTGGATTACAAGGAGAAGAATGGAAATTTATACAAAAATATCTAAAAGAAAAGATCTAAAATGGAGTCGACAGAAACAGGGGAAAATTCGCACCACGCATGGGGTGTGCGAATTTTCGCACACCTGAGGGGGGTGTGCGAGTTTCGCACACCATTCGCACACCATTCGCACACCTGGATCAGTTGTCTTCCGAAGGCCATATCTTCCTCGTTTCAGATCCAAATCATACATGGTTTGAAGCGTTCGATTCTTGACTTCCTGAGCTTCGAAATGGTATATAGAATGTAAAAAATAGACTTCGGAAAGTGCTCCAAAAGTGCGAAAGAAGACTGCAGCTGCTGTCCTCTTTGCTTCTCTTCACTTTGCTTTCCTCTTCTCCATTGTTCTTTCCTTGCATACTTTGAACGACTTTGGCAAAGGGCTATGGAGCTCCAAAGCTTGGTTCTTCATGAATTTGAGCTTCCAAAAGCTTTGCCATAACTTGTCCAAGTAGCTCCTCCATCATTTGGCATGCTTGAATTGATTCATAAGCTGATAAAAACATGTAAACTTGCCACAAAATGGTTAAAACCAATTACTAAGGACCTTAATGAATTAATTGGGTTAAATGAATATGATTACTACTCAAAGGTGCTTAAAACCATTATAATTAGGTCTACAAAATAGCACTTTTTGGTAGTAATCAAGTTCCATTAATGGCTTTAGACACTATGGGTCTTCACCTTGAACCACTTTCCAATGGCTCGTATATGATAACTAATGGACTGATATGGATCTAGCAATAAGCATCCATAGAGACCTGAAGCTTACCATGTATTGGCCATTCAAAGTGTTTCTAAGGGATTTAAAGCAAAACTTTAGATTTAGAAGCCATTTATGAACTCCAACTACCTGTATTTAACTCACGAGAGTTTTCCACTTTTGCATCTGGACTTTTCACCTAGCTTCCTTCACCCAAGAAACAAAAAGCCTAACCACTCATCCTCTGAGAAAACATCTCAGAGAATGTTTGGCTAGCAAGAAAGTGAAAATGAAAGAGAAGGAAAAATAGAGTAAGGCTCTGTATATTCTATATATTGATCTATTTTACATACTTCTATATCTATATCTCCATCCGTATATCCGTATCTGTGTTACAATGGATGCACGAGAATATATATAGAGAAGTTTTTCCAACCTTCCTAGCTAAGAAATCTTATGATTGGGGGATTACAAGGAGAAGAATGGAAATTTATACAAAAATATCTAAAAGAAAAGATCTCATGTGGAGTCGACAAAACAGAGGAGATTTCGCACCACGCATGGTCTGCTGTGCGAATTTCAAGGTGTTGTGCGAATTTCAAGGTGTTGTGCGAATTTCGCACAAGCCTGGATCAGTTTTCTTCCGAAGGCCATATCTTCCTCATTTCAGCTTCAAATCGTACACAGTTTGAAGCGTTGGATTCTTAACTTCCTGAGATTTGAAATGGTATATAGCATGTAGAAAATGAACTTCGGGAAGTGCTCCAAAAGTGCGAAGGAAGACTGAAGTTGCTGTCCTCTATTTTCTTCACTTTCCTTGTTTTTCCTCTTTGCTTCTCTCCTTTACTTGGCTTGTCTTAACGATCCAAAAAGCTGTCAAAACACTCAAACTAGCAACAAATATGATTAGAAGTCATTGCTAGGTCCTTAACATGCCAATTGGAATAAGAATTGAGAACTACTACACAAAAGTGCTTAAAACATAATGAATTAAAGGCGTAAAATAGCACTTTTTAAGTAGTAATCAAGTCCTCCACATCATCCACCACCCTTAAGTTTTCATAGCATTTAAAGGCATAGGCTCACGACCAAGAATCATTCATATCATCCTTAGCCCTAAGTTGTTCATAGCATCTAGAGGCCAAAGGTCACGAGATCCCGAGTTGTTCATATCATCCACAATAATGAGGTGTTCATAATATGTAAGGTCCTGAGCTCATGACTTGAATTCGTTTATTCATGCATAACCCTGAGTTGTTCATTGTGTCTAGAGCCTTGAGTTGTTCATAGTATCTAGATCCTTGAGCTCATGACCCAGAATCGTGTGTATCATCCATAACATGGAGCTGTTTATAGCATCTAGAGAGTTGAGCTCATGACCCAGAGTAGTTCATGTCATTAACATACACAAGTTTTTGAAAGCATCTAAAGCCTTGAGCTCACGACCTGGAAGTTTTCATGTTAACCACAGGCCCTCGTTCTTCATAATATGTAGAGACCTGAGCTCATGACCTAGAGTCAATCATGTCATCCACAACCCTGAGATGTTCATAGCGTCTAGAGCTCTCAACTCATAACCTAGAGTTGTTCAGGTCAATTATAACCTTGAGTTGTTCATAGCATCTAAAGTGCTCAGCTCACAACCTAGAGTTGTTGATGTCAAACATAGTCTTGAGTTGTTCATAGCATCTAGGGTCTTGAGCTCACTACCCAGAGTCATTCATGTCATCTACAGCCCTCAACTGCTCATAACATTTATAGCCATAAGATCATGACCAAGAACTATTCATATGATCCACAACCTTGAGCTGCTTGATTCGTGCCCAATTGGTGTCTCAACTGATTCGTGTCCAGCTGGTGCTCCTTGATTGAGGGAGTAATCAACAAAATTTATAACCTATTACACCATATACTAGGGTAGCAAAGAAAAAGCTACTATAGCATAGCGGTTCTAGGATCATTCACTGGGAAGGGTTGGCAAATTATCAATGATACTAATTCAATGTGAATTGGTATTGTTTCATTTCAAGGTTAGCTTAAGAAATAAAACACAAACTTTGGTTGGAAAATATTTAGATTTAAACTAACTGCAAAGCAAGTAATAGAAATTACTTAGGAAGAAAAACATTCCTTGGAGAGTCAGGTTTACAGGGGAGGTTCCTCATGCAAAAACATAACTCCGGTCAGTTGGTTCATTTCCTCGCGTTAGAGAATTAACATATAGTCAATTCTTTAATCGGTGTTGTACAGATACATCCTTTAATTAGATTTCAGCTTTGATTCTCTCTCACTGATGCAACTTGCAATGGTTCGAGCCTGTCACTAAGCCTTAACCATTCCAGGTGATCTTTAACCTTGAACTTCCCTTCTCAAGCTCGCAAGAGATAACTAATGGATGTCTCCTTGGAGTCCAAAAGCTTACCAAGTGTTGGCAATTCCAGAAAATCCTACCTTCAAGTCACCTCCTAGAGGCTCGCAAGGGGTAAACTAGTGCATCTCCATGGTCGGAAATCACTTGCCTTACCAAGTGTTGGCCCAGGTGACTCTAAGGTGTTTTAAGTTAACTAAAAACATAGAAATCCCTAAAGGATTACACTTCCTCTTCATTCATGGCTGAAACCACAAAGCTATTCATTCTTGCACTTGGAACCTTCCCCGGCAACCTTAGCTCCAAGGAACTAAAGGTTTAGTTACTCATTCTCTGGGGAAACTTCCTCAGAGAGTGCATAACTTAGTAAATGAAAAATACAATCAAAGTGAGAAGGTAAGGCAAAACAAAGGTCCTGAATTTTACTTGCTTTCCAACTTTTTACAAAAAGGTTTCTCCCTTGGAACAGGCTCCCGAGAGCTATTTATATGAAAACTACCATCATAGCTATTACATGGATATTTTTCCTTTTTCCTAACTTAAAAGCTAAGGAATCTTATAATTGGTGGCTTACAAGGAGAATTTTGGGATTTAGACAACAAAAATCTGATGAAAAATATCTCATTGTGTCGGTCGTAAATATCGGGAAGCACTGAGGACCATTTCGCAGGTGAAAACGAGGTCTGCGAGATTCCGCAGATGCACAAAAAGGGCTACGAAATCACTTCGCAGTAAACGGTTGATTTCGCACCGCTGCGAAGTGGTCTTTCAGCTTGCGGTGTTCGGCTTCCAACGTGTCAGGAAACTTCAAGGGGAATTCCTCAGCACTGTGCAAAAAGGCTGCGAAATCATTTCGCAACAAAAGGGTGATTTCGCAACGCTGTGCAAACTTCTTCCTTCATCTTGGAGTGATCGGCTTGCAATGGATGTAACTCCTTCATTTCAACTCCAAATTATGTACCGTTTGAAGCATTGGATTGTTGACTTCCTGAGCTTCGAGACGACATATAGCATGAATCAATTGGACTTCAGAAAGTGATCCAAAAGTGGCTGACATGACTGTCATCAAGAATATGCTTCATGGCCGATTTCTCTTTGCTTCCTCTCCTTGCATTCCGGATTTGCTTATGGAAAAGGTCTTCAAAGCTTTGGTTCTTCATGTTTCTGAGCTTTCCATTGCTTTTCCAAGGATTCCAAATAACTCTCCTCAATCTCGGATTGCTTTGATGATCAAAAAGCTATCAAAACACCAAAACTTAACACAATTTGATTAGAAGAGATTGCAAGGGTCCTTAACATGTTAATTGGGTTAAAAGACAATAACTACTACTCAAAAGTGTTTAAAAGAGTTAATTACAAGCTATGAAATAGCACTTTTTGAGTAGTAATTACTGCTCATAGCATCTAGAGGACTGAGGTCACAGGATCACAAGTTGTTGACATCATCCACAAGCCTGAGTTGTTCATAGCATCTAAATTCATGAGCTTATGACTCAGAGTAGCTCATGTCATTAACAACCGTGAGTTGTTTATAGCATCTAGAGCTCTTAGCTCATGACCCAAACTCATTCTTGTAAACCATAACCCTGAGGTTTTCATAACATATAGAGCCTTAAGCTCACGACTCAGAGTCTTTCATGTGATGCACAACCTTGAGCTATTCATAACATTTAAAGCCATTAGCTCACAACTAAGAATTGTTCATATTATCCTCAACCCTAAGTTGTTCATAGCATCTAGAAGTTTGGGCTGACGGGATCCTAAGTCATTCATATCGTCCATAACTCTGAACTCACGACTCGGAGTCGTTCATGTCATCCATAACCCTGAGCTCATGAAGCTGATAAATTCATATCATCCACAACTTTGAGCTGTACTTAGCATCTATAAACTTGACTTCACGGGATTATGATTCGTTCATATCATCCATAATGGTTAGTTGTTCATAGCATCCATAACCCTTAACTCATGACCCAAAGTAGTTTATATCATTCACAACCTTGGGTTGTTCATAACATTTAAATTTGTGAGCTCATGACCTAGAGTCATTAATGTCAACCATGACCCTAAGATGTTCATAGTATCTAGAGCCCTGAGCTCACGACTCAGAATCATTGATGTCATTGATAGCCTTTAGCCATTCATAGCATTTAGAGTGTTGAGCTCACGACCTAGAGTAGTTATTGTCAATCATAGCCCAAAGTTGTTCATAGAATCTAAAGCCTTGAGCCCACTACCTGGGGTCATTCATGTCATCCATAGCCTTAAGCTATTCATTCATATTATTTAGTGCCATGGGCTCACGACCAAGAAGCGTTCATATCATTCTTAGTCCTGAGCTATTCATAGAATCTAGAGGACTAAGCTTACGAAATCCCGAGTCGTTCATATCATCCAAAGTTGTAAGCTCATGATCCGAAGTAGCTTGTGTCATCCAAAATCCTTAGTTATTCATAAAACCTAGAGCTCTAAGCTTACGACCTGAACTTCTTCTTGTCAACCATAACCATGAGTAGTTCATAGCATCTAAAGCCTTGAGCTCACAACCTAGGGTTTTCATAGCATCCACAACCTTGAGTTGTTCATAGCATATAAAGGCTTGAGTGCATGATGTAGAATCATTATTAACATCCACAACCCTGAGTGGTTCATAGCATCTAAAGGCCTCAGGTTATAAGAGACCAAGTCATTCATATCATCCATAACTATAAGTTGTTCATAGCATCTAGACCCCTAATCTCATGACCAAAAGTTGTTCAGGTCAACCATAAGCTTGAGTTATTGATAGCATCTCGAGCTATAAGCTCATAACTTAGAGTCATTCATGTCATTCACAACATCGAGCAATTCATAGCATCTAAAGGCTTGAGCTCATGACACAAAATCATTCATTTGTTTCCCAACCTTGATCAGTTCAGAAAATCTAGAGGACTGAGCTCATGAGATCCCAAGTTGTTCATATCAATCATAACTTTGAGTTGTCCATAACTTCTAGAACCTTGAGCTCAAGATCCAGAGCCTTGCATGTCAACCACAACCTTGAGTTGTTCATAGAATCTTGAGGCCATGACCTGGAGTCATCCATGTCATCCACAACCCTGAGTTGTAAAAAACATCTGGAACCCTAATCTCATGACCTAGAGTCAATCATATCAACCATAACCTTGAGCTGTTCATAGCATCTAGAGGCCTAAGATCATGACTCGAAGTGGTTCTTGTCCACCAAAGCCCCAAGCTATTCACATCATCTAAAGCCCTGAGCTCACGACCCAAAGTAGTTCATGTCTTCAACAACCTTAGGCAATTCATAAAACCTAGACCCCTAAGCTCATGACCTAGAATCGTTCATGTTAGCCAAAACCTTAAGTTGTTCATAGTATCTAGAGAATTGAGTTCAAGACCCAAAATCTTTTATGTCATCCATAGCCCTAAGTTGTTCATGGCATTTAAAGCCATGAGCTCACAACCCAAAGTCATTCATGTCAACCATAACCCACAAGTATACGTTGCATCTAGAGCCTTGAGCTCACAACCTAGAGTCGCTCATGTCAACTAGCACCATGAGCAATTTATAACATTTAGAGCCCTGTGATCATGACCTGGAGTTGTTCACATCATCCAACCTTGATAAATTCATAGCTTTGAGCTATTCAAAGCATATAGTCTTGAGTTCACGACTCGAAGTCATTCATGTCAACCACAACACTGAGTTATTTATAGTATGTATAATCTGGAGCTCACGACCCATAGTCGTTCATGTCATTCACAACCTTAAGCTGTTCATAGCATCTAGAGCCCTCAACTCACAACCCAGAGTCTTTCATGTGATCGATAGTCAAGACCTGTGTATGGCATCTACAACTCTTAGCTCATACCTAAACTCTTTCATGTCAACCACTACTCTGATTTGTTCATAGAATCTGGAAGCCTCAACTCATGACTGTTGTCATTTATGTCATCCACAACATTGAGTTGTTAAGAGCATCTAGAGCCCTAAGCGCATGATCTGGAGTCTTCATGTCAAACACAAACCTGCGTTGTTCATAGCGTCTAGAGCCTTGAGCTCATGACCTATAGTCGTTTACATTAACCACAACCCTAAGTAGTTCATAGCATCTAGAGCCTTGAGCTCAAGACACAAAGTCATTCATGTTAAACACAACCCTTAGTTGTTCATAACATCAAGAGCCCTAAGCTCATGACCTGAAGTTGTTCATATCAACCATAGCCCTAAGATGTTCATAGCATGTAAAACCTTGAACTCATGACTTAGAGTCTTTCTTGTCATCGACAACCTTAAGCTGTGCATAGCATCTAGAGCCCTAAGCTCACAACTTGGAGTCTTTCTTATCAACCACAACCCTGAGCTATTAATAGAATCTAGAAGCCTGATCTCATGAACTAGAGTCATTCATGTTATTCATAACCTTGAGTTGTTGATAGCATCTACAACCCTGAGCTCATGACCCGAAGTCGTTCACATCATCCATAGCCTGAGCATATCATAGCATCTAGAGGCTTGAGCTCATGAGGGAGAATCATTCACATCTTCCACAACTCTAGGAAATTCATAAGATCTAGAGGCTTAAGCTTATAGGATCCTGGGTCATTCATATCATCCACAACTCTAAGCTCTTCATAGATTTTAGAGCCCTAGGCCTTCGAATAGGAGTAGCTCATGTCATCCATAGCCAATAGTTGTTCATAACATCTAGAGCCTTAAGCTCATGACCCAAAGTCATTCATGGCAACCAAAACCCTGAGTTGTTCATAGCATCTAGAGCCTTGAGCTCTCGACACGGAGTCTTTCATGTCATTGACAGCCTTGACCTATGTATAGCATCTAGAGCCCTCAACTCATGACTCAGAGTCTTTCATGTCATTGATAGACTTAGATTATCATCTACATCTCTAAGCTCATAACTAGGAGTCTTTAATGTCAACCACAAGCTTGAGCTTTACATAAAATCTAGAGGCCTAATCTCATGACTTGGAATCGTTCATGTCATCCACAACCCTAAATTGTTAGTAGCATCTAGAGCCTTGAGGTCATGACCCAGAGTCATTCATTTCTTCCACTGCCTAGAGCAGTTCATAGAATCTAGAGGCTTGAGCTCATGACACAGAATCGTTCATATCATCCACAGCCTAGAGCGGTTCATAACATCTACAAACCTAAGCTCACAGGATCCCAAGTCATCAATATCATCCACAACTATGAGTTCTTCATAGCTTCTAAAGCCTTAAGCTCAACACCTAGAGTCTTTCATGTCAACCACCACACTGAGTTGTTCATAGTATCTAGAGCCCTGAACCTATAACTCGAAGTCGTTCATGTCATCCACAACCTTGATTTTTTCATAGCATCTAGCACCTTAAGCTCATGACCTGGAGTCATTCATGTCAACTATAGCCTTAAGTTGTTAATAGCATCTAGAGCCTTAAGATCAAAACCTAGAGTCATTTATATATTCTACAACCCTGAGAAGTTCATAACATCTAGAGGCTTAAGCTCATGACACAGAATCGTTCATATCATCCACGGCCTTAAGCAGTTTATAGCATTAAGAAGTCTAAGGTCATGCGATCCCGAGTCATAAATATAATTAACAACTCTGAGTTGTTCATAACATCCAGAGTCCTAAGATCATGACCCAGAGTAGAGCATGTCAGCCACATCTCTAAGCTGTTCATAGCATCTAGAGCCTTAAGCTTACGACTGATTCCATGCCTAGCTAGTGTACCTTGATTTTGGTCCTCAGATAGGAGTAATCAACAAAATTTATAACCTATATCACCATGTACTAGGATAGCCTCAGCTAGCATAGCATAGTGGCTCTAGGATCGTTCATTGGGAAGGGTTTTCAACTTACAACTGATAATAATTCAAAGTTGAATTGATGTTTTTTCATTTCAAGGTTAGCTTCAAAAGAAAACATAAACTTTGGTTTTAAGCTAACTAAAAATAAAGTAACGAAAATTACTTATAAAGAAAAGTGTTTCTTGGAGTTTTAGGATCACTGCGGTTAGGCTCCTAATACAAAAACAGAGTTCCGATCACTTGAATCTTTTCCTCGCATTAGAGAATTAACATATAGTTATTTCTCTAACCTGTGTGGTACAGATGCTTCCCGTTTTATGCATTCAAACACTAAATCCCTCTCACTGATTCATCTTGCAATGGCTCATGCTTCTCACCTAGAATTTACTATTCAAGGTGATCCTTAACCTTGAATTTCCCTTCTTAAGCTTGCAAGAGATAACTAATGGATGTCTCCTTAGAGTCCAAAAGCTTACCAAGTGTTGGCAATTCTAAAGAATCCTACCTTCAAATCACCCCCCAAAGGCTCGCAAGAGATAAACTAGTGCATCTCAATGGACGGAGATCACTTGCCTTACCAAGTGTTGGCCCAGGTGATTTAAAGGCGTTTTAAGTTAACTAAAAACATAGAAACCATTAACGGGTCAAACTTTCTCTTCATTAAAAGCTAAAACAACAAAACTCCCAATTCTTGCATTCGGCACCTTACCCAGCTACCTTAGCTCCAAGAGACAAAAAACCTAGCCACTCATTCTCTGATGAAACATCCTTAGAGCTTGTTTAGCTAGTAAGCAAAATACAATCAAAGTGAGTAGGTAAGGCAGAGCAAAGCTCTGTATATTACTTCCTTCAAAACTATACAAAAAGTTGTCTCCAAGAAAAAACTCCCCAGATGTCTGTGTAAAGAAAATTACAAACTATATATATGAGGTTATTCACCCTTTGTTCTTACTTATTAACTAAGGAATCCTATGATTGGTGGATTACAAGGAAAAAATGGGGATTTAAACAACAAATATCTAAAGAAAAAATCTAAAAGAGTCGGTCACAAATATCTGGAAGCACTCAGGTGGATTTCGTAGGCATGCAAGATGGGCTACGAAATTTTGCAAGCTGAAGGTCTCCATTTCGCAGCCAAAGGCCGGTTTCGCAACCAAAGGCTGATTTTGCAGCTAGCTTGGTGCGATTAGCTTCCAATGGCTATAACTCCTTCATTTTAGCTCCAATTCATGTACCGTTTGAAGCGTTGGATTCCTGACTTCTTGATCTACGAAAATGCATATAGTATGCATGAAATGGACTCTAGGAAGTGCTCTAAATATTTCCAACATTTGTTGTCCTCGTGAATTCTTCGTGTTAGATTTTTTTCTTTGCTTTCCCTCCTTGTATTCCTGATTTGCTTTTGGCAAAGGATTATAAAGCTTCAAAGCTTGGGTTCTTCATGTAAATGAGCTTCCAATTGCTTTGCCATGGATTCTATAGAACTCTCCTCAATCTTGGATTGCTTTGGTGATCAAAATACTATAAAAAAAACACCAAAACATAACACAATTTGATTAGAAATGATTGCAAAGGTACTTAATATGCTAATTGAGTTAAAAGGTAATAACTACTACTCAAAATTGTTTAAAAGAGTTAATTACAAGCTACAAAATAACACTTTTTGAGTAGTAGTGAATGACCCATAGTGGTTCATGTCATCCATAACCCTAAGTTGTTTATAGTATCAAGAGGCCTAACCTAACGACCTAGACTCTTTCATGTCATCAACAACCCAAACCTGTATATAGCATGTAGAGCCCTAAGCTCGCGACTTGGAGTCTTTCATGTCATCGACAACCTTAAGTTGTACATAGCATCTAGAGCCTTGAACTCACGACTTGGAGTCTTTCATGTCAACCACAACCTTGAGCCATTCATAAAATCTAGAGGTTTGAGCTCATGACCCAGAGTCATTCATGTCATCCATAAGCCTAAATTGTAATAGCATCTAGAACCTTAAGCTCATGACCTAGAGTCATTCATGATAATTACAACCCTAAGTTTTTCATAATATCTAGAGCCCTGAGCTCACGACCCAGAGTCATTCATGTCAACCACAATCTTGAGCTGTTCATAGCATCTTGAGACTTGAGCTCATGACATGGAGTCATTCATGTCAACCATAACCCTGATATGTTCATAACATCTAGAGCCTTGAACTCACGACCTAGAGTCTTTCATGTCATCGACAACCTTAAGTTGTGCATAGCATTTAGAGCCTTGAGCTCATTCCATTGAGTCTTTCTTTGTCAACCACAACCTTGTGTTGTTTGTAGAATCTAGAGGCCTGAGCTGATGAACTAAAGTCATTCATCATATCCACAACCCTAAGTGGTTAATAGGATCTATAGCCTTGAGCTCACAACCCGGAGTCGTTCATGTTATCCATGACCCTTAGCAGTTCATATCATCTAGAGGCTTCAGCTCATGATGCAGAATAATTCATATCATCCACAACCCTGAGTAGTTCATAGCGTCTAGAGGCTTGAGCTCATGTGATCCTGAGTCATTCATATCATCCACAACTTTGAGCTCTTTATATCATCTAGAGCTTTGGTCTCACGACCTAGAGTAGCTCATGTAATCCATAGCCCAAAGTTGTTCATAGTATCTAGAGCCTTAAGCTCTTGATCTAGATTCATTCATGTCAGTCATAGCCTTGAGTTGTTCATAGTATCTAAAGCCCTTAGCTCTTAACTTAGAGTCTTTCATGTCATCAAAACTTTAACTTGTGTATAACATCTAGAGCCCTCAGCTCACGACCCGAAGTCTTTCTTGTCATTGATAACCTTAAGTTATGCATAACTTCTAGAGCCTTAAGCTCATAACTAAGAGTCTTTGATGTCAATCACAGGCTTAGGTTGTTCATTGAATCTAGATGCCTGAGCCCATGACCCAAATTTGTTCATGCCATCCACAACCCTAACTTGTTAGTAGCATCTAGAGCCTTCAGCTCACTACCCGAAGTCATTCATGTTAATTACCACCCTGAGTTGTTCATAGCGTCTAAAGCCTTAAGGTCATGACCCAGAGTCATTCATATCTTCCACAACCTTGAGCAATTCATAGAATTTACTAGCTTGAGCTCATGACACAAAATCATTCAAATCATCCACAACCTAGAGCAATTCATAGCATCTACAGGCCTAAGCTCATGGGATCCCAAGTCATTCATATCATTCACGACCCTGAGTTGTTCATACCTTTTAGAGCCCTGAACTCAAGACCTAGAGTCTTTTATGTCAACCACTACCTTATGCTATTCACAATATATAAAGCTCTGAGCTTATAACCCGAGTTGGTCATGTCATCCATAGCCTTGAGTTGTTGACAGCATCTAGTGCCTTGAGCTCACGACCTAGAGATGTTCATGTCAAATATAGCCTTGAGCTTTTCATAACATCTAGAGCCATGAGATCACGACTTTGAGTCATTCATGTCTTCCACAGCCTTGAGTTGTTCATAGCATCTAGTGGCTTGAGCTCAGAAAGTAGAATCGTTCATATCATCCATAACCCTAAGTGATTCATAGCATCTAGAGGATTGAGCTCATGGGATCCTAAGCCATTCATATCTTCCACAACTCTGAGTTGTTCATAGCATCCAAAGCCCTAAGCTCACGACCCAAAGTAGCTCATGTCATCCATAGTCCTATGTTATTCATAGCATCTACTAGCTTGAGCTCATGACCAAAATCATTCAAATCATCCACAGCCTAGAGTGATTCATAGCATCTATAGGCCTAAGCTCACAAGATCCCAAGTTGTTCATATCATTCACGACCCTGAGTTGTTCATACCTTTTAGAGGCTTGAGCTCAGGACCTATAATAGCTCATGTAATCAATAGCCTAGAGCCAATCATAGAATTTAGAGCCTTGAGCTGTTCATAGCATTTAGGGCCCTGTGTTCATGACTCGAAATCATTCACGTCAACCATAATCCTGAGTTGTTCATAGTATCTAGAGCCCTGAGCTCGCAACCCAGAGTTGTTCATGTCATGCACAACCTTGAGTTATTCATAACATCTAGAGGTCTAAGCTCATGATACACAGTATTTCATGTCATTGATAACCTTAAGTTGTGCATAGCATCTAAAGTCCTGTGCTTACGACTCAGAGTCATTCATGTCAACCACAGCTCTGAGTTGTTCATAAAATTTAGAGGCCCGAGCTCATGACCTGAAGTCATTCATGTTATCTACAACCCTGAGTTATCAATAGCATCTAAAGCTCTAAGCCCACGACCCTTAGTTGTTCATATCATCTATAATAGTGAAGAGTTCATAGAATCTAAGGGCTTGAGCTCATGATGCAGAATCATTCAAATCATCCATAAACCTTAGTAGTTCATAGCATTTAGAGGCTTGAGCTCATGGGATCCTGACTCGATCATATTATCCACAACTCTCAATTGTTCATAGTATTTGTAACTTTAAGCTCACAACCCAGAGTCATTTATGTCAACCACAGTCCTGATCTGTTCATACCATCTAGAGCTTTAAGCTCTCGACCTAGACTCTTTCATTTCATCAAAAGTCGATACCTATTTATAGAATCTATAGCCCTCAACTCATGACTGGGAGTCTTTCATGTAACTGATAGCCTTAAGTTGTGTATAACATCTAAAGCCCTGAGCTCACAACTCAGAGTCTTTCATGTCAACTAGAATCCTCAACTTTTCAGAGAATCTAGAGGCCTAAGCTCATGACCCAGATTCGATCATGTCATCCACAACTCTATGTTGTTAATAACATCTACATCCCTAAGCTCACAACCCAGAGTCGTTCATGTCAATTACAACCTTGAGTTGTTCATAATGTCTAAAACCTTGAGCTCATGACTGAAATTTGTTTATGTCTTCCATAGCCCCGAGCAATTCATAGCATCCATAGGCTTGAGCTCATGACATAGAATCATTCATATCATCCACAACCTAAGCGGTTTATAGCATCTAGTCGACAAAGGTCATGGGATCTTGAGTCATTCATATAATCCACCACTCTGAGCTATTCATAGCATCCAAAGCCCTAGGATCATGACTTAGAGTAGTGCATGTCATCTACAGTCCTAAGCTATTCATAGCATCTAGAGCCCTAAGTTCACGACCTAGAGTCATTCATGTCATCCACAGCCTTGAGCTGTTCATAGTATTAAGAGCCCTGAACTCATGACCTGGACTCTTTCATGTCATTAATAGCCCAGACTTGAGTATAACATATAAAGCCCTAAGCTCATGACCCGGAGTTTTTCATTTCATCGACAACCTTAAGGTATGTATATCATTTAGAGCCCTAAGCTCATAAATCAAAGTCATTCATGTCTGATTACTACCAAAAAGTGTTATTTTGTAGACCTAATTATAATGGTTTTAAGCACCTTTGAGTAGTAATCATATTCATTTAACCCAATTAATTCATTAAGGTCTTTAGTAATTGGTTTTAACCATTTTGTGGCAAGTTTACATGTTTTTATCAGCTTATGAATCAATTCAAGCATGCCAAATGATGGAGGAGCTACTTGGGTGAGTTAAGCAAGGATTTTGGACGTTTACAGGCTTGAATTTCAAGTGGAAACACGAGCACAAGTAATGGGAACACCATTTCTCAAGGGGAGGTAATTCACTTGCCAAATGACCAATTTCACAAGGTGAATTTCACCTTGCCAAAATTTCACAAGGGGATTTTCCTCATGGTGCGAAATTTGGCCATTTCGCACCATGAAGAAACCACCATGCGAAATTTTGCAAGGTGGATTTAGGCACCTTGCGAAATGCCAAATTTCGCAAGGTGGCTTTTCACCTTGCGAAATTTGGACCTTTCATCTTCCCCACCTTGCGAAATGCCTTTGAAATCCTCTGTTTCTCCACGCACGCACCATCGACTTCCCAGATATTTTTAGCTTGATATTTTCTCGTGTAAATTCCTTTTGTAACCTTGTATTCAGCCGACATAAGGCTTTATCTTGTAATTTTGCTATATATAGAGGTGCACAACGCCTCCAAAAGATATATTGGGTGATCGATCCTCTGTACATTAACTTAGAAATATATAAAGCTCTGTTTTTCTCTCTTCTCCTGTTCTTCCCCATTTTTATTTTCTTAGTAGTCAAACAGCCTCTGAGGACTTTTCCTCAGAGGATGATTGGCTAAAACTTTTAGTTTCTCAAAGTATGGATGTTGTCTGATGGCTTGGATGCAATCCCATGGAAATTTCTCGCACCTGGAAGGTAAGGTAGTCGTTTTTCATTAATGGTTCATTAATGCAAAGTTTGGCTTTTATTTCCTGTGGACAACTTCCAACGGCCAATACTTGATAAGCTTTTGGATTTCTATCCATTAGTTATCTCCTACGAACTATTGGAAGGTGAGGTTTTCAATTCCAAGTTTTGCATTAATCCATTAGAACCAATTTCAATGGCCATTGAAAGGTGAGTTTATCACCTGGAATGACTTTGAGTTGCCAATATTTTGTAAGCTTTTGGCTTTAGACCATTAGTTATCTCTTACGAGCCATTCAAAGGAAGTCTAAGGTGAATAACCAGTGATGAAATTCACTACCATCTGTTTTGCCATTTTAAAGGATTAAAACTTGATTTGCTAAATCCATACCGGTTCGGGAAGCAAGCATCACCATAGTTGCAACCCCAACGCGAGGAGCTTATCCTGAGATTTCCAATTTGCATAAGAGCCAGAGCATAACTATCCTATCTTTGAGAAACTTGTTTTTACACCCTTTCATTTTAGTCTTTAATGTTAGCTTAGATTAGTTTAAATCTTTCTAAAACATTTGCATCTTCTTTTAAAGCTAACATCCATAAGAAAATCACCTATTTTCCTAATTTGAATATCACTAGTGTTTGCGAAAACCCTTTCCAGTGAACGATCCTAGAACCACTATGCTATAGTAGCTTGGCTACTTTAGTAATAGTATTTAAGGTATAAATTTTGTTGATACGCCTTTAAAGCTAAGCTACCATAAGTCACATCAAATGGCGTCGTTGCCGGGGAAGGTGCCACAAGCACAGTGAAGCAACCATTAAGGGTAACTTGTGATCTTCATCACAAGTTTGGTGAGTTTTCTTATAATTTTTTTTTTAGTTTAGGTTTTATTTAGTTAATTTTTTTATTCTCTTTTCTTTCATTTTTGTTTTAATTTCAATTTGTGCATTCCTTGTTGGATTCGAGACCAAGAGGGAACCCTGGTACAAGTTGAAGAAAAGAGCCTTAGTTGAATATCATTTTTTTTAGAAATGGAAATTCCACATGAAGATCAAAGCTCTCATTATGATCATGAGAAGGACAAATTTGCATACTTATCCATGAGGGATCGGATTGAATTAGGGAAAAGGCAAGTTCAACAAAGCCAATGGGGTAGTAAGTATGCTTTGAATGGAGATGATTCATATGAGCATACGGTAGGGGAGTGCCCTACCATTCCAACTGTGAGAGACATGTGCGGTTACCAAAGCTCCTACACCTCAAGTTGGAATAACCATCCCAACCTTACAACCCAACCTCAACCTCAACCATCAATGAGTACATCTTCATTGGAGCAAGCCATTTTGAAGATAAGCAAAGTCATGGAGGACTTTGTAGGTGAGCAACAAAAGATCAACTCTCATCTTAATGAAAAGATTGATAATTTGGAGAGTTCAATAAATGTAAGAATGGAGGGGGTTTATAATGATCTATCACTAAGGATAGAAAAAGTTCAAGACTCCATTGAGAAGCTCACCAATCTCGACATAGCAAGGGGGAAAAGGAAGCTTCCTCTTCAACCCCACCATAACCTTCAAGGAACCAATGCAAAAAGATCAAGGAAAGTGTTGAAGATCGACACTTTGGTGGAGGATTGCTATGACAACTCTATGGACCAACCTTCCATTAAAAATCATAAGGTTCAAGATGATAAAGGGTTACTTGAACCCTTTAAAGCATCCACTTCTCCAGGGAAGAGAAGAGAAATGAATTCCCTTGGACCAAATGGGAAGGATGCCAATTTTGTTTGGGATCCAGGGGGAATTCAGCATGAAGTGGGTGTGTGAGTGAGGATGAGCTAAATAGTTCATCTTCTTTTTGGGGTACATGCTATCAACTTCATTTAAATTCTATGCTTTCTTTAAATTTATGCATGTTTTAGTTTGAATTCTTAGCTTTAATTTAGTTTTAATATGTTTTTAAGATGAGTTTTGAAGTGTTCATGCAGGTACGATGCTTGCAAAAATCGAAATGGAGGTGAAACAGAGGAAACAAGGGAGCCAAAATGCATAAGCAAAGCTCTCAGTGGAATTTCGCACCATGAACACACTCAGTGCGAATTTTTCGCACAACGACAGTGCATGGTGCGAAAAGGAATTTCTATACATTTTGGAAAGCCAAGCCTCCCGGGATGCTATCTTCGCACCTCAATTACCAGTGTGAAATGATTTTCAAGCTAATTTCTAAAAACAAAGCTCTCGGGAAGGCCTTTTTCTTGAATTCCATGTTTTTCCAAGTTTAAAAATTCATGAATGCATTTCCAAACCTTTTGTTTTCAAATCCAAACCCAATTTCTTCCAAAAACAAACACCATTCTAAGCCAAAAATACTATTCACCTTCTTCCACAACCTCCATAGCCGCACACCACCATTCTTAATTCTCCACCCTTCACCAATTTTCTAGTTTTCTCCCATTAGAAACCTTCCCTTCATCCATTCTAAGCCTTAGGAACCCAATTTTAGAAATCCCATCCATCCAAAACTTTTTAAAAATCGAATTTCAAAACCATTCCATGCATGGCCGTCCACTTTGATTTTCATTTTCCATCATTTAATTTTGTTTTTCATCATTTAAAAACTACCCAAACACCTTAGGAATCTTGTTTAAAGCCTAACCATACCTTTTAAAAAACCATTTTTGAATTTTTTCCCAAAACTTGGAAAACACACAGTCGGGCTTCAAATGAGGTGAACAGTGACTGTGCCAATTTTGGCACTCACTGTTCACTCATCCTTTGTTTTCCCCTATTTTAGCCATCTCCAATTTTAACACCCCTACAAGCTACATTCAAATGTCGTTGCAACTTATATGAGTATACCATCATGACATGGACCCTTTGAGCCTTGTCCTCAGCTGCTCAAAGTGGGGCCTACTCATCATTTTTGTAAATATTTAGTATAAATTCCTCTCTCATTCAATTTTTGAATTTTGAAACAAGTGGTTCAACCTTCTCAACTCCAAGTCCACATCACATGAGGTACCACTTCCTTCCTCCTTATTTTCGATTCAAACATTAAGGACAATGTTCATCTCGGTTGGGGAGAGAGATGAGGAAGTAAGTATTAGTTTAAATTTTTATCATACTTAGTTAAATTAGCTACTTTTTGTTTAAATTTTTAAAATTTTTGCTTTAAACTCCATGGATATTAAGGATTAACTCTCAAAATTAAATGAGAGAAGTCAAATTTCAACTTGATTACATGAGTCTTAGAGTCTGTATTATGCTCTTCTAAAAGTTGATGAATTGTTGAAACTTCCATTGCATGCAAACTTATCTCTTCCACCTTAAGCTATTCGCACACACATACATTAGATTCCAGTTATAAGATGTGAAACTATCTCACCCTCTAAACTTGAGAAATCATAATTTGACTCCTTTAACCTCTCTTTAATAGTGTTGGGACACCTCATAAAGACCAATGAGTCTTTGAAAAAAATAGAAAAAAGAAAAAGAAAATATATATATATATATATATATAGAATAAACTTCTTTGCTTGCCTTGAAACCTGAGCATGGTCTGAAGGGGTGGCGAAAGCCTTTAAAGCCTGGTGCCCTAAGCCTTTATTGGTTGGGAGTCACCGATCCTCTGCTTGTTACATGGGTGAATTGGTTATGTTTAGTAAGTGAAAAGAATTGTGAATAAGAGGTGCGTTCCTAGCCTATCAAGAGATGGTTAATTTTGCTAAGCTTAAAGAAAGACTTAGGTTGGGGGGAGATGATAGTTATCCATACTATACTTGGAAGCTAATCACATTAACACTTAGCTTTTAGTGGAAGAATTTGATTTGGATCTTTTGAGAGTGGAAATTCTTTTGATGCTTAAAACTTGCATAATATCCATTCTTTGTACTCTTTGATCAAGTGAATGCTTTGACAACTCTTATTATAGGTTGAGTTTCACATCTTTATTGATCCATGGATGTCCATCATGCCACTCATATCATTTTTTGGAGTGATTTGCATGATCCCTTTTATGTATATTATTATAGTTTACTTAGTTTTTATCTCCTTCATTGCTAAGGGACTAGCAATGAGTTGGTTGGGGGGTATGATTACTACCAAAAAGTGCTATTTTGTAGAACTAATTATAATGGTTTTAAGTACCTTTGAGTAGTAATCATATTCATTTAACCTAATTAATTCATTAAGGTCCTTAGTAATTGGTTTTAACCATTTTGTGGCAAGTTTACATGTTTTTATCAGCTTATGAATCAATTCAAGCATGCCAAATGATGGAGGAGCTACTTAGGCGAGTTAAGCAAGGATTTTGGACGTTTGCAGGCTTGAATTTCAAGTGGAAACACGAGCACAAGCAATGGGAACACCATTTCGCAAGGGGAGGCAATTCACTTGCTAAATGACCAATTTCGCAAGGTGAATTTCACCTTGCCAAAATTTCGCAAGGGGATTTTCCTCATGGTGCGAAATTTGGCCATTTCGCACCATGAAGAAACCACCTTGCAAAATTTTGCAAGGTGGCTTTTCACCTTGCGAAATTTGGACCTTTCATCTTCCCTCCCTTGCGATATGCCTTTGAAATCCTCTGTTTCTCCATGCACGCACCACCGACTTCCCAGATATTTTTAGCTTGATATTTTCTCGTGTAAATTCCTTTTGTAACCTTGTATTCAGCCGACATAAGGCTTTATCTTGTGATTTTGCTATATATAGAGGTGCACAACGCCTCCAAAAGATATATTGGGTGATCGATCCTCTGTACATTAACTTAGAAATATATAAAGCTCTGTTTTTCTCTCTTCTCCTGTTCTTCCCCATTTTTATTTTCTTAGTAGCCAAACAGCCTCTGAGGACTTTGATTACTACTCAAAAAGTGCTATTTGATAGCCTATAATTAGTAGTTTTCCCCTTTTAACTTAATTGGCATGTTAAGGACCCTTGAAAGCAATTTTGATCACTTTGTGTAAGTTTTGGTGTTTTTGTTAGTAATTTGATCACCAAAGCAAATCAAGACTGAGGAGAGTTATGAGGAATCTTGGGCAAAGCTTAGAAGTCATTTGCCAAAAGTAAATCCGGATTGCAAGGAGAAAAAGTAAAGAGAATCTGCCATGAAGCATATTCTTGATGACAGTCATAGCAGCCACTTTTGGAGCACTTTCTGAAGTCAAATTGATGCATGCTATATACCATTTCAAAGCTCAGGAAGTAAACAATCCAATGCTTCAAACGGTGCGCAATTCGGAGTTGAAACGAAGAAGTTGCAGCCATTGCCAGCCAATCACTCTGAGCTGAGGGAAGCATTTTGCAAAGTGCTGCGAAATCACCCTTTTGTTGCGAAGTGATTCCGCAGCCTTTTTGTACAGTAGGATGTATTTCCTTCTGAAGTTGCCCGATATATGCCGTGAGAAGGAAGCTTGGAACCTCAAGGTGGAAGCCAACTTCGCAACCCTGCGAAGATAGCTTGGTGTTGCGAAATTATTTCGCAGCCCTCTTGAGTGTCTGCGAAATCTCGCAGACACCATTTTCTCTTGCGAAATGGTTCCTGAAGCCTCCCGATATCTGCTACCGACTTTGGGAGATATTTTCCATTATATTTTTGTTGTCTAAATCCCAAAATACTCCTTGTAAGCCACCAATTACAAGATTCCTTAGCTTTTAAGTTAGTAAAAAGAGAAAATATCTATGTAATAATTAGTTTTATATTATGTTCATATATACACCTCTCGGGAGCCTGTTCTCAGGGAGGAGATCTTTTTGTAAAGTTTTGGGTAAGCAAGTAAGTTCAGTTCTTTCTACTGCCTTACCTTCTCACTTTGTATTATTATTTATTACTAAGTTATGAACTCTCTGAGGAGTTTCCCCAGAGAATGAGTAACTAAACCTCTAATTCCTTGGAGCTAAGGTTGCCGGGGAAGGTTCCAAGTGCAAGAATGCAAAGCTTTGTGGTTTAGCTAGTAATGAAGAGGAAGTGAAAATCCTTTAGTGATTTCTATGTTTTTAGTTAACTTAAAACACCTTAGAGTCACCTGGGCCAACACTTGGTAAGGCAAGTGATTTCCAACCATGGAAATGCACTAGTTTACCCCTTGCGAGCCTCTGGTAGGTGACTTTAGGGTAGGATTTTCTAGAATAGCCAACACTTGGTAAGCTTTTTTTGGAACTCCAGGAGACATCCATTTAGTTATCTCTTGCGAGCTTTTGACGGGTAATCCAAGGTTAAAGATCACCTTGAATGGTTAAGGCTTAGTGAGAGGCTTAAACCATTGCAAGTTGTATCAGTGAGAGAATTAAAGTGAAATCTAATTGAAGGATGTATCTGTACAACACCGGTTAGAGAATTAACTATATGTTGAATCTCTAACGCGAGGAAAGGAACCATCTGATCGGAGCTATGTCTTTTGCATGAGGAACCACCCCAGTGAATCTAACTCTCCAAGGAATGCTTTTTCTTCCTAAGGTTATTCCCAATAT
>JBAPGN010002611.1:0-53792 GCA_037355405.1 Vitis amurensis
AGGCATCCTAAATTAGACAAACTAACAAAGCATCAATTCATGAACTAACCGCTAGGATTTTAAAAGCATATAAATTTAGATAAGGGTGATCAGGATCTAACAATTAATGATTTTTGAAACAAAAACTAAAAAATGGATCAATTCAGGTAAGGAACTAAAATTTATAGAAGTACCTAAACTAATATACAACGAGTTGACTAAATTAAACTAAAAACACGAACTTTTAAATAAAGAATCAATTTTATCAATAAATAAATAAAATTATAAAAACACATAAACTAATTAAAATGAACCAAATAAATCAAAGAATACTAAAAATATGAACTTCCAAACATGGGATCAATTTTATTAATAAACTAAAACTATTAAAAAAAACACCTAAAATAATGAGTATAAATTATTAAATCAAAGCAAACTAAAAACTAAAACATTCAAAACATGGGATCAATTCATTAATGAACTAAACCTATAACAAATATCTAAACTAAATATAATGAATCAAATTAAATTAAAGCAACCTAAAAATGCAAACTTTCAAACATAGAATCAATTTTATCAATGAATTAAAACTATAAATGTATTTGTACTAAATAGATGAATCAAACTAAATCAGAGTAAACTAAAAAAAAAAATGAACTTTCTAACATGAAATCAATTTTATCAACAAATAAATGAATGAATAACAAGTAATTAAAAGAGTAGCAAATACATGAATAATTGAATGAATTAAATTCAAACGTTTTCAATCTGAAGCAATCAATCAAAATTAAATAGGGATCAAATCATTCTTTTTTTTAAAAAATATTTTCCTTAATATAATGAATCAAAACTAAAACATACAACCTCATTTAAGCTAAACTAACAAATAAATTAATACTAAATTAGATTGGAATTAAAAAAAAAAAATCCACTTCGTCTAATAAAATTATTTGAGTTATCAGATTAGAATCAAAAATGCATTTTTTAAAAATAAAACATATTAATAATTTAGTGACTCAAAAACTAAAATAATCGAAATTGGAAAAACAATATGCAATCTTTCTAAAGGTTTAATCAAACAATTGAATTAAAATTATGAATAGAATAAATTAATAAACCAAATCGAAACCTAAATTGTACCTAAAAAAGATTAATTAATTAAACTAAGAAATCAAGATCAATAACAAAACTAAACCAAGGAGTGAATTAAGACAAAACTAATTAATTAAACTCACAAACACGTTTTAACTATCATATGGATTAGAACAAATTAGCATGTACTTATGAATTACGAACAAAAATAATCAAAACTATTTCAAAAACTCACCTGTATTATAAAAAAAATCTGCCTTTGATGCGTTAAGGTGGCTCCCCTCTCCGTGTGGATCTCTCTCTTTTATATCCCTTGAAATAGCCTCTCGCATGCTCTCAAAACTCTCTCTTCGGATCATCTCAAACAGCAACTCCTCACGCTCTGAAAAAGCGGACTGATCTTTGTGCGAACAGCAGCCTATGATCCCTTCAAAATGCCTACTAATCTCCTCCCAAATGGCATCCTCAAAGGCTCTAAAAAATCCCTCATCCGATCACTTCAAACAGCAGCCTCTCATGCTTCAAAACGCAGGCTGATCTCTTCCAAACAGCAGCCTCTCACGCTTCAAAACGCAGGCTGATCCCCTCCAAACCGTAGCCTCTCACGCTCCAAAACGCAGGCTGATCCTCTTCCAAACAGTAGCCTCCTCCTTTATATCACAGCTTGACTCTAATATCTCTTTCCTTTCCGTCGATGCACGTGTTATAGGAAAGTGCATACATGTGGTTCACATTGGAGATTTCCCAAGGATGCAGCCGCATGTTGTTTGGTAAGTCATTAGATCAGTTGACTTTTCTTTCTAAAAAAAAAACCCAAAGGAATCTCCCTTACGGCCCACTATATGCGTGCTGTGTGGCCACTTCCTTCCTATTTTGGTTTTCCTTGATAAATTATCCACCTTGTCATCTCTAAGCAACACATGGCACCCGGAGTGCTCCTTCTCAAGCAGTTGGTTTGCAAATACCGACAGCAACTCATTCTGGACTTTCTCAAGTAGCTTTGGTTCACTTCTATCCTCAGCAGAATATGAAGTTTTTAATCTTGAATTGACTGCTACTGTGGGGGCTTCAGGCTGATCCTTCAACCCAGAATTAGATGATGAGTCCACTAAATTCTCACTATTTGTCACAGCAACATCATTGGCAGAGTTAAAATCATCAACTTGATCCTGTTTCTTCAACTCCTCATAACTATCAACAATCTCCTGTACTGCACGAACAAAATCAGCACCTTTTCCTTGACGTTTGGTAAGAAGAGATTCTTTTTTCTCTTTCTGTATCAGAATTTTCGTCATCGAAGAACCAATCTTCATCCTCATTCCAAGGGTCTGCTCCAAAATCAAGGCTTTAGGATTTAATATCTTCTGGTACTTCAAACCGGACAGCCCCATCTTTAACAGTAGCAAGCTCTCTCAATAATTTCCTCATGCAAAACAGAATAAAATTAAATTGAAAATAAAAATAAAAATAAAATTAAAAGAAAAGAGAATAAACTAATGGAAATCATGAGATTGGTAATAAAATAAAATATGATTTTAAAAGAAAAGAAAGAGAACAATGAGAGACTAGATTATATATCCATCATTCAATAAGGGGGCTATATGCACATTTTGGAGTCTAAACAATTCAAGCAATTTCCTATTAGATAAGTGAATAAATAAAATAAAAATAAAAATAAAAATTGTAATAGTAATAATAATGACAATGACAATAATAAACAAATAAAGAGTAAAAAAAATGAAAATGAATAAACAAAATAAATATAATTATCGAATACATGCAATAATAATAATAATAAAAGTTATCTATATATATGTATATATATATAAGGGTTAAGCCCGATGAAGTGTTTAAACGGCCCTACATGGGTGCCTAATGAACTAAGTGTCCTAAAGTGGACCTAGGGTGCCTAAGTGGACCTAGGGTGCCTAAATGGGCCTAGGGTGCCTAAATGGGCTACCCTAAAAGCTATCTTAAAAATGAATGAAAAGCCTAAATCTAAATTAGGGCTGCCAAGGGTCACAATAAGGGGTCAGATAATCCCTCGACCAAAATCTCCGAGGTGGCTCAAAAAAAGGTAAGTAGTATGAGTAGCAATGGGCCACCAAAGAACTATTGTGGAGCACTGAAAACGAATTTAAAGACATGTGCTAAAGGGACAAAATTGAGGGTCTACAAATATGCCCCTCTTCGGTATAGATCAGGAGTGTAAGCAATGTGAGTAAAAATACGAACAAAGAATGGAATGAAGTGAACTATATCGAAGAACTAGAGAATGACCAGAGATTTTGTCCTAGCACATGACGAGAGTAAGAACGGAACATGGGTCTGCAATGACAAGAATGGAGCAACTCTACGTGGGGGAATGCTAATGAAGAGAGAAAGGTATGTGACGAGTAGCACAAAGATGGAAAAAATGAAAATGATGACTCAAAGTCATGGATGAGATGAATAACTCTAGGTCATGGACAAGATGAACGACTCTGGGTCAAAAATAGGACAAATGACTCTAGGTCGGAAATTGGATGAATGACTCTGGGTCGTAAATAGGATAAATGACTCTAGGTCGAGAGCCCTAGGCTCTAAATGGAAAAGAAATGACTCTGGGCCGTAATGGAAAATGACTCTGGGTCGAGAGCTCCAGGCTCTAAAATAGGAAAGAATGACTCTGGGTTGAAATGGAAAGTGACTATGGGTCGAGAGCTCCCAGCTCTAAAATAGGAAAGAATGACTCTGGGTCAAAATGGAAAGTGACTCTGGGTTGAGAGCTCCCAGCTCTAAAATAGGAAAGAATGACTCTGGGTCGAAATGGAAAGTGACTCTAGGTCGAGAGCTCCAAGCTCTAAAATAGGAAATAATGACTCTGGGTCGAAATGGAAAGTGACTCTAGGTCGAGAGCTTCGGGCTCTAAATGGAAAGGAATGACTCTGGGTCAAAATGAAAAATGACTCTGGGTCGAGAGCTCCGGGCTCTAAATAGAAAGGAATGACTCTAGGTCAAAATGGAAAATGACTCTGGGTCGAGAGCTCCGGGCTCTAAATAGAAAGGAATGACTCTGGGTCAAAATGGAAAATGACTCTGGGTCGAGAGCTCCATGCTCTAAATAGATAGCCGATCAGGATACTTTCTGACTCAAGGTGTCGGGTCGAGGCCACTCACAAGTGGCTAGAATGATGAAAACGAAACATCTCAGGGATGTGAATGATGCAAATGACTCCGGGTTGTGAGCTCAGGGCTCGGGGTGCAATGAATGACTCTGGGTCAAGATGGAAAATGACTTTGGGTCGATGAATAGCTCAGGGCTATGAGCTCCGGGCTCTATGACTGATCGGCTAGAAGGAGAATGCGATACGCAAACTCCAGGTCAAACCACTCATGGGCGACCAAGTGATGAAAGCTCAGCTAAGAGCTGGAAAGACTCTGGGTCTATAAGAAATGATAACTCAGGGCTAGCGGGCTCAGGGCCTAAGGGAAAAAGGATAACTCAGGGCTATAAGACACAGGGTTTAAAAGGAATGGATAGCTCATGGCTACGAGGCTCAGGGCCTAAAAAAAAGGATAGCTCAGGGCTAGCGGGCTCAGAGCCTAAGGGAAAAAGGATAGCTCCGGGCTATAAGACTCAGGGTCTAGAAGGAATGGATTGCTCATGGCTACGAGGCTCAGGGCCTAAAAAAAAGGATAGCTCAGGGCTACTAGGCTCAGGGCCTAAGGGAAAACTCAGGGCTATAAGACTCAGGGTTTAGAAGGAATGGATAGCTCATGGCTACGAGGCTCAAGGCCTAAAAAAAAGGATAGCTCAGGGCTAATAGGCTCAGGACCTAAGGGAAAAAGGATAGCTTAGGGCTATAAGACTCAGGGTCTAGAAGGAATGGATAGCTCATGGCTTAAAAAAAAGGATAGCTCAGGGCTACTAGGCTTAGGACCTAAGGGAAAACTCAGGGCTATAAGACTCAGGGTCTAGAAGGAATGGATAGCTTATGGCTACGAGGCTCAGGGCCTAAAAAAAAAAGGATAGCTCAAGGCTACTAGGCTCAGGGCCCAAGGGAAGAAGAATGCTCAAGGCTATAAGACTCGGGGTCTATAGGAAATGATAGCTCAGGGCTAGCGGGCTCAGGGCCTAAGGGAAAAAGGATAGCTCAGGGCTATGAGACTCAGGGTCTAGAAGGAATGGATAGCTCATGGCTACGAGGCTCAGGGCCTAAAAAAAGGATAGCTCAGGGCTAGCGGGCTCAGGGCCTAAGGGAAGAAGAATGCTCAAGGCTATAAGACTCGGGGTCTATAGTAAATGATAGCTCAGGGCTAGCGGGCTCAGGGCCTAAGGGAAAAAGGATAGCTCAGGGCTATAAGACTCAGGGTCTAGAAGGAATGGATAGCTTATGGCTACGAGGCTCAGGGCCTAAAAAAATGATAGCTCAAGGCTATAAGACTCAGGGTCTAGAAGGAATGGATAGCTCATGGCTACGAGGCTCAGGGCCTAAAAAAAAGGATAGCTCAGGGCTAGCGGGCTCAGGGCCTAAGGGAAGAAGAATGCTCAAGGCTATAAGACTCGGGGTCTATAGGAAATGATAGCTCAGGACTAGCGGGCTCAGGGCCTAAGGGAAAAAGGATAGCTCAGGGCTATAAGACTCAGGGTCTAGAAGGAATGGATAGCTCATAGCTACGAGGCTCAGGGCCTAAAAAAAAGGATAGCTCAGGGCTAGCGGGCTCAGGGCCTAAGGGAAAAAGGATAGCTCAGGGCTATAAGACTCAAGGTCTAGAAGGAATGGATAGCTCATGGCTACGAGGCTCAGGGCCTAAAAAAAAGGATAGCTCAGGGCTAGCGGGCTCAAAGCCTAAGGGAAAAAGGATAGCTCCGGGCTATAAGACTCAGGGTCTAGAAGGAATGGATTGCTCATGGCTACGAGGCTCAGGGCCTAAAAAAAAGGATAGCTCAAGGCTACTAGGCTCAGGGCCTAAGGGAAAACTCAGGGCTATAAGACTCAGGGTTTAGAAGGAATGGATAGCTCATGGCTACGAGGCTCAAGGCCTAAAAAAAAGGATAGCTCAGGGCTACTAGGCTCAGGACCTAAGGGAAAAAGGATAGCTCAGGGCTATAAGACTCAGGGTCTAGAAGGAATGGATAGCTCATGGCTTAAAAAAAAGGATAGCTCAGGGCTACTAGGCTCAGGGCCTAAGGGAAAACTCAGGGCTATAAGACTCAGGGTCTAGAAGGAATGGATAGCTCATGGCTACGAGGCTCAGGGCCTAAAAAAAAAAGGATAGCTCAAGGCTACTAGGCTCAGGGCCCAAGGGAAGAAGAATGCTCAAGGCTATAAGACTCGGGGTCTATAGGAAATGATAGCTCAGGGCTAGCGGGCTCAGGGCCTAAGGGAAAAAGGATAGCTCAGGGCTATGAGACTCAGGGTCTAGAAGGAATGGATAGCTCATGGCTACAAGGCTCAAGGCCTAAAAAAAGGATAGCTCAGGGCTAGTGGGCTCAGCGCCTAAGGGAAAAAGGATAGCTCAGGGCTATAAGACTCAGGGTCTAGAAGGAATGGATAGCTCATGGCTACGAGGCTCAGGGCCTAAAAAAAGGATAGCTCAGGGCTATAAGACTCAGGGTCTAGAAGGAATGGATAGCTCATGGCTACGAGGCTCAGGGCCTAAAAAAAAGGATAGCTCAGGGCTAGCGGGCTCAGGGCCTAAGGGAAGAAGAATGCTCAAGGCTATAAGACTTGGGGTCTATAGGAAATGATAGCTCAGGACTAGCGGGCTCAGGGCCTAAGGGAAAAAGGATAGCTCAGGGCTATAAGACTCAGGGTCTAGAAGGAATGGATAGCTCATAGCTACGAGGCTCAGGGCCTAAAAAAAAGGATAGCTCAGGGCTAGCGGGCTCAGGGCCTAAGGGAAAAAGGATAGCTCAGGGCTATAAGACTCAAGGTCTAGAAGGAATGGATAGCTCATGGCTATGAGGCTCAGGGCCTAAAAAAAAGGATAGCTCAGGGCTACTAGGCTCAGGGCCTAAGGGAAAAAGGATAGCTCAGGGCTATAAGACTCAGGGTCTAGAAGGAATGGATAGCTCATAGCTACGAGGCTCAAGGCCTAAAAAAAAAAGGATAGCTCAGGGCTACTAGACTCAAGGCCCAAGGGAAGAAGAATGCTCAAGGCTATAAGACTCGGGGTCTAGAAGGAATGAATAACTCAGATCTACGAGGCTCAGGGCCTAGAAGGGAATAATAGAGAAGACTAACTCGAAAGTGGACATGAAATAAATTGGCTCAAAGCCATATACTCAAAATGTCAAGGGTCGGACTACTGAAACCAAGAAGGGAAATATGCCCCAGTATCCAGGGTGCTCACACTGCTGAAACAACCAGTAAACCAATCATCTGCTAGAATCAATGGGTCAAGAACCAATACGTCATGACAAACCTCTGAAAAGTCAAAACTGAAAGAGGCCTCTGTGTTTGAAAAACTGCTATGTCAACGAACCTCAAAAGGCAAATCTCAAAGTGTGTATATCATGGCTCATCTAAAAGAAAATCTCAAAGTACACGACAGTACTACTCATCTGGATAACCCAATATGCAAGGTAACAATGGCGGAAACAAATCTGTCTCATGAACATCTAGCTAAAAGATCCACCCACGCTCCTCGAGTGAAACCTGATGCGATCCATCTCTATCTCAACAAATCCATGTAAGGAGGCTCTGATACAGTCAGTCGTCGAAAGCTCTGGGCTAGTACTCAATCTAAAACCAAGCTGCCCACTGTCCCAATCTCAAGGATACTCAAAGAAAATGGGGGAATATGCCCCAGTATAAGATCTGATATCAAAGTCATGAGGTAAACAACCGACACTAATCATCCATCCTCATACCACTACCCAAACAAAATCTCGTCAAGGAGAGGGGAATATGCCCCAGTATGGATATTTGATGTCGAAGTCGTGAGGTAAACAAACAACATGATCATCCATCTATGCACAATCTCACCAATGAGAGAGGAGTATGCTCCAGTATGGATTCTGATGTCGTAGTCGTGAGGTAAAAAACCAATAATGATCATCCATCTATGCACAATCTCTATAACCATGAATAAGGATAGTCATATCATCCAACAACAACTAGAAAACCTCAGAGAAAAGGGGAAATATGCCCCAGTGTGGATATCTGACGCACAATCAAAAGGATGAATCCAACATCATCAATCAACTGTCTCCAACTCAACAATAATCCGCTAAGAAATCAAAATGAAGTATCAGCCAATACCTCAAGGAAAACTCTCTAAATCTGATCTCAAATGAATAACCAAAATGATGAGGAATATGATAATCTCGAGAGTAGAAGCACTTCTCTGATGAATCCCTAACTAAATCTGATGGGAATCTGGTGACCTCCAAATGGGGGAATATGCCCCAGTGTACAAGATCTATACACTGCACTGAAAACTGCCTCCAACTAAAAAATGATCCACTAGTCTATCTCAAAAATACTCCGCAGATGGAACCTAGAATCCTGAAAACTGTCAAAGAGCTCAATAATGCTCCACTGGAACTGATATCATCTCAACATACTCCACTAGGTATCTCGGATCAATGAAAATGTCCAAGCTCAAAGAAAGTGCTCCACTAGGGACTCATTTCAACCAGATGAAAGGGGAATATGCCCCAGTAAGATAATTGATGCACAATAGAATGAAAATCTGGATAGCATCAAATATCATCCATAAAATGAAGCAATCATCCACATCCATCACCAAATCACCTCCAAGCATCAAAGAAGCATCTCCCAGAAGAAGAAACATGACAACATCTATATATCAACCAAATCCCAAACAGCAACCTAAGTAGAGGCTGTCAAAGATAACATCTGATCTCATGGTCTTAGGGTGGTCTTAAGACACGGGACGTAACGTAGGCCAGGGTGATAGGGTGAAAGAAATGAAAGGAAACTAGGCTCAAATACCCAATGATCAAACCCATACCCTCGTGTATAAGATGTAATGCATAGAAAAAAAATCTCATGAGCCATGGACCTAAAGGTAACCAAAGGAAATGTCGATGGCGAAATGAGAGAAAGATGAGTAGTCAAACCATCAATGAAACATGTGAATGATGTGAAGAAGGTATCAAAACAACAATGTGTATCAATATGTAGGAAATGGATAAAAAGTGGAATGAAGATCTGGAAATGGGTGAGGAGATACAAAGTAAGGCAATAAGCAAGTGGAATGAATGATGATCAACTCATATTAGTACAATAAAGAAAAGTCATATCACCAATGATGGAATGGTGGATAAGACAATGATCTGGAGACCCTAGTAAAAGGTCACTCATCTCTCATACCTAATACATATCAACCATGACCAAGAAGCATAGGATACCATAGAACTCTCACATGAACCCCCAACACTCCAAATGCATAACAAGAGTGGCTCAAGGAGTGAAAACTCATATAAACATCTCACAAGAACCCACAATGACAAATATACCCAGTAAACAGACCTCAAAAGGTGATATAAGTACCCAATGGAGCAAGATACCATACACAAACATGTCATTGCGCTTTTTTTTTTCTTTTTTTGTTTTTTGTTTTTTTTTTGTTGTTTTTTATTGTTTTTTGATTGAATTTTTTTTTTTTTTTTAGCGCATGCTCTAATCATCAATAAGTCAAACTCCAATGGGAAAGATACAAGAAATGAATAAACTCTCTCAAATCATTGATGAATACACGAACCCCAACCCATGAGACAACCTCTCAAACTAAAATCTCCGAATCAATGCCAAATGATGGGATGAATGGAGTGATATGACTGCCCTCTTTGCACTAAGATGTGAAGAATCATTAGCCCAAGGAAGAGAAGAGATAAAATGAAGCAAATAATGATAAAAGCAAGAAAGAGAATGGAAATGTGATGATAGCAAAATAGAACAAACAGGGTGATAAGGAGATGATGACAAGAATGAGAAGATAGGCCTATAAGTCTAAAGCTCATGAGACTTTCATAGCAAAGCATGCATATACACCAAAGGGTCCCAACCCGGGTGTAGAAATGGTAATCAAGGCTATAAGAAAGAAATAAGGCTATAACATACCACGTGAGGCTCAATGGGCTAGCAATGGTTTAATATATCAATAAAGGTGATAAGGTGTAAGGCTAACCGAAATGATGGCCACCCATCCTGCGACCATGGTCTCAAATGTAATACTTCTTCAACTAATCCACTTTGGTGGGGTTTGAGAACTGGTCTCTATCCAGATACGTCAATCATATTTCCTCTCTGGGGTAAACTCTCTAATGACAAGTGGTGTACTCCAAGTAAGTCCCTAGGGTCTCTTGGAATAGATGAATCTCCATGATCATAACCGGGCTAACATCGTCCTCAAACATATCATCAACATAAGCGGGATGCCCCAACATAAATAAACTGAATCTCTTCTAAACTCTCAACAATGAAGATCTCAAGCATATCAAGAGAGTGAACTATCTCTGGCTAATCTGTGCCAAGCATCCAACTATCATCCAACACGTCCATCTCAAGTTCATCATGAAGAAAACCATGTCAATCAAATCTCCCATCTGAGAAAAACTAACGTCCTCTACAAGAACTCTCATCTGATAAACTTTGACTCATAATCCACTGATTACTACCCAAAAAGTGCTATTTTACACCTTTAATTCATTATGTTTTAAGCACTTTTGTGTAGTAGTTCTCCATCTTTATCCCAATTGGCATGTTAAGGACCTAGCAATGACTTCTAATCATATTTGTGGCTAGTTTTAGTGTTTTGATAGCTTTTTGGATCATTAAGACAAGCCAAGCAAAGGAGAGAAGCAAAGAGAAGCAAAGAGAAGCAAAGAGCAAAGTGAAGAAAATAGAGGACAGCAGCTACAGTCTTACTTTGCACTTTTGGAGCAATTCCCGAAGTCCATTTTCTACATGATATATACCATTTCAAAGCTCAAGAAGTCAAGAATCCAACGCTTCAAACTGTGTATGATTTGGAGCTGAAATGAGGAAGATATGGCCTTCGGAAGACAACTGCTCCAGGCTTGTGCGAAATTCGCACAACACCTTCAGCTTGTGCGAAACTCGCACAACACTCGCACAGCCCATGCGTGGTGCGAATTTTCCTCTGTTTCTCCATGCATGCACGCACCACTGACTTCCCAGATATTTTTAGCTTGATATTTTCTCGTGTAAATTCCTTTTGTAACCTTGTATTCAGCCGACATAAGGCTTTATCTTGTAATTTTGCTATATATAGAGGTGCACAACGCCTCCAAAAGACATGGGATGATTGGGGGATCGATCCTCTATACATTAACTTAGAAATATATAAAGCTCTATTTTTCTCTCTTCTCCTGTTCTTCCCCATTTTTATTTTCTTAGTAGCCAAACAGCCTCTGAGGACTTTTCCTCAGAGGATGATTGGCTAAAACTTTTAGTTTCTCAAAGTATGGATGTTATGTGATGGCTTGGATGCAATCCCATGGAAATTTCTCGCACCTGGAAGGTAAGGTAGTCATTTTTCATTAATGGTTCATTAATGCAAAGTTTGGTTTTTATTTCCTTTGGACAACTTCCAACGGCCAATACTTGATAAGCTTTTGGATTTCTATCCATTAGTTATCTCCTATGAGCTATTCGAAGGTGAGGTTTTCAATTCCAAGTTTTGCATTAATTCGTTAGAACCAATTTCAATGGCCATTGAAAGGTGAGTTTATCACCTAGGAATGACTTTGAGTTGCCAATATTTGGTAAGCTTTTGGCTTTAGACCATTAGTTATCTCTTACGAGCCATTCAAAGGAAGTCTAAGGTGAATAACCATTGATGAAATTCACTACCATCTGTTTTGCCATTTTAAAGGATTAAAACTTGATTTGCTAAATTGATTCTCGCTCGACTTCCCAGCCGGTCTTTTAATCAAAAACTTTTATAAAACCTATGACCTTATACTGGCGTAGCAAAGCTACTATAGTATAGCAGTTCTAGGGTCGAACTCAGGGATGGGTTTTCACTCTACCAATGATAGCCTCTAAATTAGAAATTCATTCTGATGATTTCCTTTAACACAAACTTTAAATTTAAAAGAAATAAAATTGTTTTGAAAGTGGTGATTTAAACTAAACTCACATAGAACTAAGTAAAAAGTGGAAGAAAGAAAGTCTCCCGGAGCTAAGGGTTGCTAGGTTCAAGTTCCAGATGCAAAGTGGAAAATTCCGGATTTTTCTCCTCGCATTGGGGATTTAACCTATAGTTATTTCCCGAACCGGTATAGGTTTTGACAATGAAGATTTAATCCATAACAAGTCACTAGAGATGGTAGTCAAGGTCCATTAATGACTTAAGACACTATGGACTGTCACCTTGAATCACTTTCCACTGGCTCGTATATGATAACTAATGGACTGATATGGATCTAGCAATAAGCATCCACAGAGACTTAAGCTTACCATGTATTGGCCAGTCAAAGTGATCCTAAGGGATTTAAGGCAAAACCTTGGCTTTAAAAGCCATTTATGGACTCCAACCACCTGAATTCAATGCACGGAAACTTTCCACCTTTTAATCTGGACTTTTCACCTTAGCTTCCTTCACTCCAAGAAACTAAATGTTTAGCCTCTCATCCTCCGGGAAAACATCCTCAGAGGGTGTTTGGCTTGCAAGAAAATAGAAAATAGAAGAAAGAAAAATAAATGCAAAAGAGATCTCTGTATTTTACTAAGTAACTAATTTACATTGGTCTCCTGGAGAAAGCTCCCCGAAAGATACATTTTCAGTGATTACAAGAGAAATTATATAGGAAGGTAATTTTACCCTTCCTTGGATACTTCCTAGCTAAGGAATTACATGAGTGGTTGAATACAAGGAGAAAATGGAAATTTAAACACAAAAATATCAGAAGAACAAGAGTCGGCAAAAATATCCAATTTTCGCACGCTGAGTTCCAATTTCGCATGTTGGTTTGAGGTGTGCGAAAATTTCGCACAGATGGACTGAGGATTTCGCACCTTAAACAGTGGTTGTGCGAAATTGTCCCTCAGCTTGATGCAGTTGTCTTCCGAAGTCCGTATCTTCCTCATTTCAGCTCCAAATCAATCATACTGGTTTGAACCATTGGATTCCTGACTTTCTGAGCTTCGAAATGGTATAGTAAGATGTAAAACAATGGACTTCGGGAAGTGCTCTAAAAAGTGACACTAAAAGACTGCAGCTGTGTACCCTGTTTTTCATCCCCTGTTTCTTCTTCTCCATTGTTTCTCCCTTGTAAACTTTAAACGGCTAAGGCAAAGGATTATGGAGGCTCCATAGCTTGATTTCTTCATAAATCTAAGCTTCCAAAGCTTTGCCATGAACTATAATAGCTCTCCCTCATTCTTAAATTGCTTTGGTGTGCATAAAGCTATCAAAAGCACCAAAACTTAACACAATTGTTAGAAATCTGATTGCAAGGGTACCTAACATGTTAATCGAGTTAAAAGGTAATAATTACTACTCAAGGGTGTTTAAAAGAGCTAATTACAAGCTACAAAATAAGCATGTTTTGAGTAGTAATCCACTCCCCCCAACCGACATATTGCTAGTCCCTTAGCAATTAAGGAGAGAAAAACTAAGTAAACGTAAAAATATACATAACAGAAGTCATGCAATTCATTCCAAAAAAAATAATTGAGTGGCATGACTGATATCAAAACACATCTCACATGGTGAACTAAAGATATGAAAATTCAAAATGCAATAGGAGTTATCAAAGCTTAAACTTAAACAAAAAGTACAAAGAGTGGAGGATTATGCAATTAAGTATCAAAAGAATCTCTACTCTCTAGGTTCCAATCAAACTCTTCCATAAAAAGCTAAGTGTTAATGAGATTAGCTTCCGGATATAGTATATACAACTATCCTCACCCTCCAACCTGAGCCTTTATGCTTGAACATTGGCAAAATTAATCACTCTTAGTAGGTTAGGAACGCACCTTCTTATTCACAATTCTTTTTACTCACTAATCTTTAACCAATTCACCTATGTAGCAAGCAGAGGATCGATGACTCCCAACCAATCAAGGTTTAGGGCATCGGGTTTTAAAGGCTTTCGCCACCCCTTCGGATCATGCTTAGGTTTCAAGGAAAGAATAGAAGCTTATTCTCTCTTTTCATTTTCATTTTTTTTTTCCAAGGACTTCATTTGGTCTTTTATGAGGTGTCCCACACTATTTAAAGAGAGGTTAAAGTAATGGAACCAAGTCCAAAATTTTCCATAAGCTTAGGAAAAGTTTGAGAAAGATTTTTACATTCATATAATCCGGGATCTTAATGTTGCACCAGTGTTGTTAAAGCTTGAAATGGAAGAAGTAAAAGTTTGAAATCAAAGGAGGCTTTTAATAGATTATCCAAAAACTTTAAAGCATAAAAACAAACTCTTTAAAAGACTTAAATAATTAAGTTTTAAAAAAAACTCGGAGGGACTAATTTTTCCTATTTTTATTTTTTTTGAAGAAAATTTTATCTTTAAACAAAAACCCAAAGAAAGAATGATCAAAAAAAAAAAAACTTTTTAAAAAAAAATTTTTTTTTTAAAAAAAATTAAAGGGGCCCAAAAAAATTTTTTCAACTAAAAATTAACCCAAAAAAAAACCCCGGAAAAACTTTTTTTAAATTTTACGGAGTGCTTTAAACCACATGTTTGCAAAGACAAAAAGGAGTAATAGAGACAATAGGGAATATAATCAAAAATAGATATATATATATATTACCTTGGTCAAGAAAATATACAAAGCATGACTTTCAAAGTAATACTCCAATCCCGTTTATACATATTGCAAAAGATGGGATTACAAGTCTAATATAAAAAACAAAGTTAAAACATAAAAAACATCAGATTATGAGGGGGGTCATGTGATGGCTCTGCTCTGGTCTCCTCCTCTGGTATGGTCTGCCTCAGCTGGCAAACTCTCCTCATCTGGCCTAGAGGCTCGGATGGTGCAGACCTATCATGCCCAAGAGGAGTCTGCATACTCAGATGCTGCTGAATCTGATTGAAGGATCGTGGTATGCTGAGCCTGAGTAGCAATGATCTGATCCTGGTGTGCACGAATTAGTGGCCATCTGGTGGATGATAGAATCCTGAGCAGTGCTCAGGGTCTGCACTGAACGCACTAAGCCTCTGAACTCCTGAAGAGAAACAGTGACAGTGGGCTCAGATGAAGGGGGAGGTGCTGGAGTAGCTGGCATGACTGGTGGAGCATCCGAAGTGATAGGAGAAGAAGGATGTATAGCCTCGGGCATATCCACTGAGGTGTGTGCTGCAGGGGCAGGGGGTGTAGTGTCAGTGAGAATCTCATCCTGCTGGGCCTGAGGTAGCTGCTCATCTCGGGGGTAGCTCTGGAGGTGGAGGCACAACTGGGGCTCCCTGGGGTGCAAATAGGCTACCAAGTGATGCCATTTGTCGAGAGAGAAGTCCTCTCGCAATGGCGGCGCCTCTCAAGACGGGGCTCTTCAGGAAAGCCCAGGTGCTCTAAAATCTGGCAGAGGAGTCTGGGGAATAGTAATGGTATGCCATCTGCCCTCTGAAGCTTCTTCTGATGGACTTTCTCTTCAAAGTGAAGAAGAGAAGTCATAATCAAATGATGAGGGCCGAAGAAATAGCCCTCAGAAATCCTAAATAATGCCTCAAGTATAGCTCCTCTCCTCTGAACTTTATGCTGAAGGGGGAATAGGTTGGCACGCAGGAGCACATCAATGAGGAGCATCCCAGATGAAGCTCTCTCCTGGTCATACTGAAGCTGTAGAAGTCCCCCTGGACAAAATGCGAACCATGTCACTCTGAGAAAATGAGGACCACTCCCTGAAGTCTGCCTGAATCACAGGCTCATATGGTATATCGGAGGGCCTCAGCAATGTGACGAGCTCCAATGGCACCCTGGCGTCCGTCTATAGTAAATTGGATGAGGGTAGGATTGCGGAGACCTCGAGTAGTCATAGATTGATAAAAATCTATAACTACTCTGGGATAGTAGAATTGCCTAGGAGTGAGAAAAGACTCCATGTGATACCTCTGCAGCAGTCGGAATGAATCTCTGAGCTCTGGCTGCTGTCTGAAGGCCTCTATCTCAAAATAGGTCTCGGAATGAAATGATCTATCTCTGCAATCCAAGTTGCCCTCTATCGGTGGTCCGGCTAGCATGGGACGCCTAATAACGGCCTCAAGAGGCATGTCCACAGGAATCCGACGCTCCTCTGAAACTGGCTCTGGCTGAGGTGCGTGAGATGGCTCTCCAGGACCGAGAACCTGGACTTCTTCGCTGGTGGCCGAGAAACAGAGCTCACGGCTTGCTCGGCTGATGGCACAGGGGCCCGTGGTGGCCTCCGGGTGGGGTATCTGCGCTGAGAAGGAGCTTCCCCCTCAGATGGGGGAATGGCCGGGGCCTGAACAGGAGGAGAAGGTGCGGCTCCCATGGCGTCTCGCTGTGGTGGAGGTCTCGGTGAGGATGGGGAAGCGGAATGGCCTCCTCTGGTCTTCGCCATGGCCGAAATGAAGGTAAGTGACTATTCGGGTTCCAGAGGTTTTTCAGTTGGTGCGCGGGAGAGTCCTTTGAGCTTCTGGACCTCAAGGGTTTAAATAGAAATGAGTTTTAAGGGGTTTTCTGCCGTTTAAAATCTTCCAAGGGCATCCGAAAAGTCGTTTTTGAACGTTAGGCACAATTTCGGGGGTAAAATTTTAATTTAAAAGTCTATTTTAAATTTTTAGAACTTAAAATTTAACCGTGCGAAATTTTCGCACCTTGGCCTGCCCATTTCGCACCTTAGAATTGGGTGTGCGAAAATAGCACCCTTTTTGGCTAAGGATTTCGCACCTTGAAACTGGGGTGTGCGAAATTTTCGCACCTTGAATAGGGGTGTGCGAAATTTTCGCACACTGTTTCGCACCGTGCGAAAATCAGCTTGAGGTGTGCGAAATTGGCACACGTGTGCCTGGAGAGGATTTCGCATAGTGCGAAAATTTTCGCACCTTCCACAGTGGTGTGCGAAATTGGATTTTAGGAAATTCGCACCTTGAAAAGGGGTTTCGCACCTTGAAATTGATTTCGCACCTTGAGGTAGGGGTGTGCGAAAATGTCTTCCTGTTGGCCCAAGGATTTCGCACCTTGGGGTAGGGTGTGCGAAATTTTCGCACCTTGAAATCAGGTGTGCGAAAATTTGGCACCTTGAAATTAAATGCTCTGTTTCCTTGGCCTTACTCCCCTGTTCTGCTTTTGAAGAGCTCTCCTCACCTTTCATGATTTTTTTCTGAAATTTATCATGAAAATTGACTTGAATTAAGACAAAATAAACTAAGATTAAGGAAAAATTAAAATATAAAGAAATAATAATAATAATATAACTATAAAACTATAACAAAAAATTCATGGACTTCTTTAGCCCATGATACCCTGCTTTTCCTCAGAGTTGTGGTGGTTCAAGGAGATTGATCTCCTCCTTGTCTGTACTGTAAGGCTCTAAGAATGGCTTGAGACGATGGCCATTGACTTTGAAGGTTTGATTGCCTGTGGGATTGAATATTTCCACCACTCCGTTGGGATGCACTTCATGGATTATGAAAGGACCCGTCCACCTTGATTTCAATTTACCTGGAAAGAGATGAAGTTTAGAGTCATAAAGCAAAACTTTTTGTCCTTTGGTAAAATTCTTCTGATTTACCAACTGATCATGCCATTTTTTTCAATCTTGCTTTTGCAATTTTTGAATTGAGGTATGAATCATTCCTCAATTCCTCTAATTCATTCAAATCTAAACATCTCTTTAACCCGGCTCTTGACAAATCCATGTTGAGCTTTTTGATTGCCCACCATGCTTTATACTCAATTTCCACTGGAAGGTGACACGCTTTGCCATAAACAAGGCGATAGGGAGACATTCCTAGAATGGTCTTGTAAGCGGTCCTATAAGCCCATAAGGAATCCAGGAGCTTGATAGACCAATCCTTCCTATTCACATTGACCACTTTCATCAATATATTCTTGATCTCACGGTTGGCCAACTCAACTTGGCCACTTGTTTGAGGGTGATAAGGTGTAGCTACCTTGTGCTTAACCCCATACTTGGCTAGAAGAGTCTCAAAAGGTTTATTGCAAAAGTGGGTTCCCCCGTCACTTATAATGGCTTTTGGCACTCCAAATCTTGCAAAGATGTTGTCCTTGAGGAATTTAAGTACCACCTTATGATCATTGCTCCTACATGGGATTGCTTCTACCCACTTAGAGACATAATCCACTCCTACCAAGATGTAGGAATGTCCAAATGACATTGGAAATGGTCCCATAAAGTCTATACCCCAGACATCAAAGATATCCACTATTAAGATGGGGTTCAAGGGCATCATATTTCGGCGTGTCAGCTTACCAAGCCTTTGACACCGATCACATGCCTTACACATAGCATGGGCATCCTTGAAAAGAGAGGGCCACCAGAAGCCTGATTGGATCACTTTCATTGCTGTTTTCTGGGAGGCAAAATGACCTCCACATGCACTATCATGGCAATGGGAAAGAATTCCCGATTGCTCTTGCTCAGGAACACATTTCCTTATAATTTGATCTGCACAATATTTGAAAAGAAAAGGTTCCTCCCAATAATAGGCATGGATCTTAGCCAAGAAATGCCTCTTGTCTTGAGCACTCCACTCACTTGGTACTTCTCCAGTAACCAAAAAGTTTGCAATGTGAGAATACCATGGAGCTATATCTACTGACATGAGAGACTCCTCAGGGAAGTCATCATTGATAGGCAGACCATGTGAGTCATGTGATATCACAAGTCTAGACAAGTGATCAGCTACCACATTTTCTACCCCCTTTTTATCCCTGATTTGGAGATTGAATTCTTGGAGCAAAAGAATCCATCTTATCAATCTTGCCTTGGCATCCTGCTTGGTTAGCAAGTACTTCAAAGCAGAATGGTCAGTGAACACCACTATGGAGGACCCTACTAAATAAGCACGAAACTTATCCAAGGCAAAAACTACTGCCAACAACTCCTTCTCAGTAGTTGTGTAGTTCTTTTGAGCCTCATTCAAAGTTCTACTTGCATAATAGATCACATAGGGCTTTCCATCCTCTCTTTGTCCTAAAACAGCCCCCATAGCAAGATCACTTGAGTCACACATTACCTCAAAAGGTAATTTCCAATTTGGGGCTCTAACTATTGGTGCAGTTGTGAGGAATTGCTTCAATTCCTCAAAACTTCTCTGACACTTCTCATCCCACACAAATTTGGCATCCTTTACCAAAAGCTCACACAGAGGTTTTGAGATTTTTGAGAAATCCTTAATGAACCTCCTATAGAACCCTGCATGTCCAAGGAATTGCCTAATTCCTTTAACATTTGTGGGAGGTGGCAACTTAACAATCAGCTCCACCTTAGCCTTATCTACCTCAATGCCATTTTTGGAGATGATATGTCCTAAGACAATTCCTTTTTGTACCATAAAGTGGCACTTCTCCCAATTTAGCACTAGGTCTTTCTCTATACATCTATGGAGAACAGCTTCTAAATGCATCAAACACTCCTCATAAGAACTTCCATACACAGTGATATCATCCATGAAAACTTCCATGATGCGTTCCACCATGTCACTGAAGATGCTTAGCATACATCTTTGGAAAGTTGCAGGAGCATTACATAGACCAAAGGGCATTCTCCTATATGCAAAAGTACCAAAAGGACAAGTGAAGGTTGTTTTCTCTTGATCTTCCAAATCAATTTCTATTTGGAAGTACCCTGAATAACCATCTAGAAAACAATAGAAAGGATGTCCTGAGACTCTCTCAAGGACTTGGTCCATGAAAGGCAGTGGAAAATGGTCCTTCCTAGTTACTGAATTCAACCTCCTATAGTCTATACACACTCTCCATCCTGAAGTAGGACGTGTAGAGACTTCTTCCCCTTTCTCATTCTGGATCACAGTGATTCCAGATTTCTTTGGGACTACTTGGGTGGGACTCACCCACAAGCTATCTGAAATGGGATAGATGATCCCAGCTTGAAGTAGCTTCAAAACTTCACTCCTCACCACCTCTTGCATGTGAGGATTCAGTCTCCTTTGGGGTTGCCTCACTGGTTTTGCATCTTCCTCCATATAAATATGGTGGGTGCACACCAAAGGGCTAATCCCTTTTAAATCAGAAATTTGCCATCCAATGGCTTTCTTACATTTTCTGAGGACTCCTAAAAGACTATCCTCTTGATCAATAGTGAGGGTTGAGGAAATTACCACTGGACATTTCTCATCATCCTCCAAGTATGCATACTTCAACTCCAGAGGAAGTGGTTTTAAAATAAGCTTTGGAGGGTCCTCCACAGCAACTCCTTGTGAGTCTTCCTGGTTGAACAGTGGTAAGATCTCTTCCCGTCTCCTCCAAGGAGACATAATGGCTAGTACATCAGAGGGTTCAGGGAACCCATCTTCAAGGACTTCCAGGCTTTCATTCAAGCTCTCCTCTAAACTCCTATCACAGTGCTCTTCAACCAAAGTGTTGATCAAGCACACCTCCTCAAATCCTTCTTCCTCTTCAGGGTAAAGATGCCTCTTACATAAATGGAATATGTTTACTTCCAATGTCATGTTTCCAAATGTGAGCTGCATCACCCCATTCCTACAATTAACAATAGCATTTGAGGTAGCTAGAAAAGGTCTCCCTAGGATGATTGGCACATAATTTTCTTCCTTGACAGAGGAATCAGTATCAAGCACAACAAAATCCACAGGATAGTAGAATTTGTCCACTTGAACTAGAACATCCTCTATCACTCCCCTTGGGATTTTGACAGACCTATCAGCTAAAGAGAGGGTCATGGTTGTAGGCTTTAATCCTCCAAGTCCCAGTTGTTTATAGACAGAGTATGGGAGCAAATTCACACTTGCTCCTAAATCTAATAAAGCTTTTTCCACATTTGTCCCTCCAATGTTGACTGAGATGGTGGGACATCCCGGATCTTTATACTTAACTGGGGACTTACTTTGGATGATAGCACTCACTTGCTCAGTGAGGAATGCATTCTTTGTCACCTGTAAACCTCTCTTGACTGTGCACAAGTCCTTTAGAAACTTTGCATATGTAGGGACTTGCTTGATCATATCAAGTAAAGGTATATTCACCTTCACTTGCCTCAGCACTTCAAGAATTTCTGATGAATTCTTGATTTCTTTCTTTCCATGTAAAGCTTGAGGAAAAGGAGGAGGCATATGTTTCTTCATCATATCCTCCTTAATCACTATCCTTGGTTCTTCTTCAATGCTTGATTTGGATGCACTTTTCTTCCCACTCTGCTCTTCTTGGTTTTTGCCCTCTTTAATCAAGGGTCCCTTTGATCTGAGTTCTTCATCAGGGCCCACGTTAGGTAAGGGTTGATCAACCTTCTTCCCACTTCTCAAAGTGATCACAGCTTTAACCTCTCTCAAATTTGAAGACTCACCATCTTGGGTTTCAACTTCATGAACACCCTTGGGATTTTGGCTTGGTTGAGAGGGGAACTTTCCCTTCTCAATCACTGTGTTTAGGTTGGTAAGTCTAGAGATGGAGTACTGAATATTATCTATCTTCTGAGATAGATCATTTTGCATCCCCTCCATTCTCTTAATTTGAGAACTCTCAACATTTTCAATCTTTTGATGCAATTGGGAGTTAATTGCCTTTTGTTCACCCACAAAGTCACCCATGACTTTACTCAGGTTTACAATGGCTTGCTCCACTGAAGATGGTTGCTGAGGTGCTTGGGTTTGGCCTTGTGGTTGGTATGGAGGTGGTCTTGGTTTCCAAGAAAAATTTGGGTGGTTTCTCCAGCTTGAATTATAGGTGTTTCCATAGGATGCACTGTTGTTGGGCCTAAATTGCCCCACAACATTCACTTGATCACCTAACATTTCTCTCACAGCTGGCATGGTTGGACACTCATCTACCACATGATCACATGATTGGCAAATGGTGCATGGCATGACATGGACTTGGGTATCGGAAATGGCTTGAACTTCATGTATCTTTTTCAACTCAAGTTCTTCCAACCTCCTAGCTAATGTTGCCACTTTAGCTTTCATGTCCACATCTTCACTTAACATGTACATTCCAGCCTTTGGATTTTGGGTTTGTTGAGAGGGAAATTTTCCTTTCTCTCTTGAGTTGGGCTCATCCCATCCTCTTGACACCTCAGCCACGTAACTTAAGAAGTCCATGGCTTCTTCAGGATTCTTACTCATAAAATCTCCCCCACACATGGTTTCAAGAATTTGCTTCATAGAAGAAGACATTCCATCATAAAAATAGCTCACTAAGGAGCCATGTATCGAAACCATGATGAGGACAAGCATTGATGGCTTCCATATACCTTTCCCAACACTCATGAAACTTCTCATTTTCTTTAGCAGAAAAATTTGAGATTTGTCTTTTCAACCCATTGGTCCTATGGGTGGGGAAAAATTTCTTCAAAAACTCAGCCTGAAGATCCACCCAATTCCTTATGCTTCTTGGCCTTAAAGAATTAAGCCATATTTTTGCCTTGTCCTTCAAAGTGAAAGGGAATAGCTTGAGTCTCATCAAGTCTATTGAAGCTCCTCCCTCTCTAAAGGTATTACACACCTCCTCAAACTCCTTGATATGAGAATATGGATTCTCACTCTCCATTCCATGGAAAGTTGGTAGGAGGGGCACAATATGGGGCCTTATAACCAACTGCTCAAGAGGGGGCAGGATGCATGAGGGTGCACTCATCCTTGGGGGATGCATTCTATCCCTCATGGATAGGTATGCATTGGGATTACCCCCTTGACCTTGTTGAGAATTCTGATCCTCTGGTGGAGGGTCCATGATATTTACACAGATATCCAACTCTGTGTCTTGAGGATTCTCAATCCTTACTAATCTTCCCTCTTGGTCCCTAATCCAATAGGGCATGCACAAGTTACACTACCTGAAATAAAACAAAAAACAACAAAAACAAAAGGAATCTAGAAAAAAGGTTAAGGTTAGAAAGAAAATGAATTTAAAATTAACAAAAGGAAAATGAAAGAAAATAAAATTAGTGAAAAAGGAATTCACCCAACTTGTGATAAAAATCACAAGTAGCCTCTAAAAGGTTGTATCAATGTATTGTGGCACCATCCCCGGCAACGGCGCCATTTGATTCTCGCTTGACTTCCCAGCCGGGTCTTTTAATCAAAAACATTTATAAAACCTATGACCTTATACTGGCGTAGCAAAGCTACTATAGTATAGCAGTTCTAGGGTCGAACTCAGGGATGGGTTTTCACTCTACCAATGATAGCCTCTAAATTAGAAATTGATTCTGATGATTTCCTTTAACACAAACTTTAAATTTAAAAGAAAATAAAATTGTTTTGAAAGTGGTGATTTAAACTAAACTCACATAGAACTAAGTAAAAAGTGGAAGAAAGAAAGTCTCCCGGAGCTAAAGGTTGCTAGGTTCAAGTGCCAGATGCAAAGTGGAAAATTCCGGATTTTTCTCCTCGCATTGGGGATTTAACCTATAGTTATTTCCCGAACCGGTATAGGTTTGACAATGAAGATTTAATCCATAAAAAGTCACTAGAGATGGTAGTCAAGGTCCATTAATGACTTAAGACACTATGGACTATCACCTTGAATCACTTTCCACTGGCTCGTATATGATAACTAATGGACTGATATGGATCTAGCAATAAGCATCCACAGAGACCTTAAGCTTACCATGTATTGGCCAGTCAAAGTGATCCTAAGGGATTTAAGGCAAAACCTTGGCTTTAAAAGCCATTTATGGACTCCAACCACCTGAATTCAATGCACGGAAACTTTCCACCTTTTAATCTGGACTTTTCACCTAGCTTCCTTCACTCCAAGAAACTAAATGTTTAGCCTCTCATCCTCTGGGAAAACATCCTCAGAGGGTGTTTGGCTTGCAAGAAAATAGAAAATAGAAGAGAGAAAATAAAAGCAAAAGAGATCTCTGTATTTCACTAAGTATCAAATTTACATTGGTCTCCTGGAGAAAGCTCCCCGAAAGATACATTTTCAGTGATTACAAGAGAAATTATATAGGAAGGTAATTTTACCCTTCCTTGGATACTTCCTAGCTAAGGAATTACATGAGTGGTTGAATACAAGGAGAAAATGGAAATTTAAACACAAAAATATCAGAAGAAAAAGAGTCGGCAAAAATATCCAATTTTCGCACGCTGAGTTCCAATTTCGCATGTTGGTTTGAGGTGTGCGAAATTTTCGCACAGTGGACTGAGGATTTCGCACCTTAAACAGTGGTGTGCGAAATTGTCCCTCAGCTTGATGCAGTCGTCTTCCGAAGTCCGTATCTTCCTCATTTCAGCTCCAAATCATACATGGTTTGAACCATTGGATTCTTGACTTTCTGAGCTTCGAAATGGTATATAGAATGTAACAATGGACTTCGGGAAGTGCTCCAAAAGTGCACTAAAAGACTGCAGCTGTGTACCCTATTTTCATCCCCTGTTTTCTTCTTCTCCATTGTTTCTCCTTTGTAAACTTTGAACGACTAAGGCAAAGGATTATGAGGCTCCATAGCTTGATTTCTTCAAAAATCAAAGCTTCCAAAAGCTTTGCCATGAACTATAAATAGCTCTCCCTCATTCTTAAATTGCTTTGGTGAGCATAAAGCTATCAAAAAGCACCAAAACTTAACACAATTGTTAGAAATCTGATTGCAAGGGTCCCTAACATGTTAATCGAGTTAAAAGGTAATAATTACTACTCAAGAGTGTTTAAAAGAGCTAATTACAAGCTACAAAATAGCATGTTTTGAGTAGTAATCAGTCCTAGAAACACTCATGAATTCCAAATTGTTCATTCAAAGCTGCTTCCGATACAATCCAATTAATAAATCCAATTTCTCTTTTGCTGATTGAACCAGTGACCTTGCTTTAGCAACCTATGCATAAATGAGGTGTTGAAGTACAAAACAGAGACTAGAAAATATATGAAGACAGTAAAGCATCACATTCACAATATGGAACACAAATTGAGAAGATGAACATTTCTTACAAACCTCTGGGAATTGGCCACTTGAAATAATGAATAAGTTAGGTAAATCCCCTTTATCAGCTGCTTCTTTGTTTAGGGTAGACAATAATTTTGCAGCATTCCCAATTATACCAGATGATGAAGTTGTCAAAATCAACTTTCTTAACAAAACAGAGTGCACACTCCTTGATTGCCCCTTCTCATCAACATCTTTCTCTTCAATGTGAAGTCGCTAAAGTTGTTTCCCAGCAAATAAAATAGCTTGCGTGACTGAAATGAACTGTACCATCCAGTCATTGTCAGCATGTAGTAATAAATGTGCTGTCAAGAAATGTAATTTTGTACAAATGGCTCCAGAATGCTGCAGCTAAGAGGCATTTTAGGAGCAACTTATTTAAAAATAATAAGAATTCGACTATTTAAGAATTATAACTCTAAGGTGGAGGTGGATCCAAGAATTCTAGGTTACTCTAAAAGTTGTTTTGATGATCAATAGCTTCCTCATACAGCAAACAGACCATAACTAATTCAGTCAGTCATAATGACCTTATCATTTCAATATGGATTTCAAGTCTATTAAGTAAGATAGCACCAAGAAAACCTACATAGTAAGGATCACTATAAATAAGACCTTCTAAGAACCAAGTGTTAATTATATACAGATAAGAAAGTCAAACACCATAATAAGACATTTATTTACCTCAGATGCAGTGGCTGTCCGGTGGAAAATTCTTATTAGTCCACGTTGAATATCTGGTCGCCCCGATGGCCGTGTCCCCAGAAGGAAGCATAACAGCCATTGTAATGGGGTCTTGGACCTTTGTCAGAACCACCGGGTGTCCCGAATTTCAGCGATGGTGGAGAAAAATGTCCCGGTGAAGACAACGGCTGAAATCAAGGCCATGGAGAGGCTGTAGACAACGGGAATGGGGCCCAGAGGCACGGGTCTGCCAAAAATTTGAATGCACTTTCACAGAGGAATGGTGAGTACACTCTACAACAGGTAATTCCAACTGAGAAATTGAAATCTGTAAGAATGGTGTAAGGAAGAAATTAAAGCCCTAAAATAAAAGAAATTGAATCCCTAAAATGGTATAAGAGAATCAAAGGCCATCATGCAAATAGTGGAAAAACTAATTTCGAGGGAGATAAAAAGATATACCATGGTTATGCACAACAAATGTCCATTAGGGCTAGGTTTCAACATCACGATTTTTTGAAATCTCCCTCAACAAGAGAATGTTGGAAACCCAATACTGCTAGGAGTGTTTTGGCAACTCGTGGGTGTTGACAGAATCATCTGGCTTTAGAACGAACTCTTGTTGATTTGTTGGAGGTGAGTGTGAGTATTGCGCATCGAGTGCAAGAACTATGAGGTTAAAGTGGAGATTGCAGGATTATGTGTACTTATAAGGGGAAACAGAAGATGACGCTCTTATAGAGTGCCAAGGTTAAGCTACTCATTCAATGACGCTTCTAAGAATGCCATCATTTAAATTTCATCTTACAATGACCCTTCTAAAAAGCGTCATTGTTTAAAAGCGCCATTGTTTCTTCCTACAAAACGTCAAGGGAATGTAAGCGCCAAGAAAATTCATTTTTATTAATAAGCAATGACGCTTTTTAAAAGCGCCAATAAATAAAACGTCATTGATTTCATTTTTTGTAGTAGTGAAAGCCCTATGTGATCTACTATGCAAGCAAAACATTGAACGAAGTCCAAAGAAACTACACAACCACAGAGAAAGAATTGTTGGCTATAGTTTTTGCCTTAGACAAATTTCATGCTTATCTGGTAGGGTCTTTCATTATGGTTTTCACTGACCATTCAGCTTTGAAGTACTTATTGACAAAGCAAGATGCAAAAGCAAGGTTGATTAGATGGATTCTCTTACTACAAGAGTTCACTCTCCAAATCAAAGACAAGAAAGGAGTGGAGAATGTGGTAGCTGACCACCTTTCAAGGTTGCCTATAGTGCATAATTCCCATGGTTTGCCTATTAATGATGATTTTCCGGAGGAGTCACTCATGTTGTTAGAAGATACTCCTTGGTTTGCTCATATTGCTAACTATCTAGTTACTGGTAAAGTTCCAAGTGAGTAGAAAGCACAAGATAGGAAGCACTTCTTTGCAAAAATTCATGCCTACTATTGAGAAGAACCTTTTCTTTTCAAGTATTGGACAGATCAAATAATAAGGAAGTGTGTCCCTGAACAAGAGCAACAGGGGATCCTCAATCATTGCCATGAAAGCGCATGTGGAGGCACTTTGCCTTTCAGAAAACAACCATGAAGGTGTTGCAATCAGGTTTAGTTGGCCATCACTTTTCAAAGATGCTCACACCATGTGCAGGAGCTGTGATAGATGCCAAAGACTTGGGAAGTTAACATGTAGGAACCAAATGCTTATGAACCCCATTTTAATAGTTGATCTTTTCGATGTTTGGGGCATTGACTTCATTGGACCTTTCCCTATGTCTTTTGGTAACTCTTACATTTTGGTGGGGGTAGACTATGTTTCTAAATGGGTTAAGGCAATCCTGTGTAAACACAATGACCACAGAGTTGTTCTCAAGTTTCTCAAAGAGAACATCTTCTCAAGATTTGGGGTGCCCAAGGCCATAATCAGTGATGGAGGTACTCATTTTTGCAACAAGCCTTTTGAAACTCTCTTAGCCAAGTATGGGGTGAAGCACAAGGTAGCTACACCTTACCACCCTCAAAGTTTTGGGCAAGTTGAGTTAGCAAACAGGGAAATCAAGAATATATTGATGAAGGTGGTGAACACGAGCAGAAGAGATTGGTTTGTTAAGCTCCATGATTCACTATGGGCATATAGAACAACTTACAAGACTATTCTTGGCATGTCTCTTTATCGCCTAGTCTATGGCAAAGCATGCCATCTCCCTGTGGAAGTTGAATACAAGACTTGGTGGGCAATTAAGAAGGTAAACATGGATTTGAATAGAGCCGAGATGAAGAGGTGCTTAGACCTTAATGAGATGGAGGAATTGAGAAATGATGCCTACATCAATTCCAAAATTGCAAAACAAAGGATGAAGAGGTGGCATGATCAGTTAATCTCCAACAAAGAATTTCAAAAGGGATAAAGAGTCTTACTCTATGACTCTAGGCTCCACATCTTTCCAGTGAAGCTAAAATCAAGGTGGATAGGCCCTTTCATTATTCACCAAGTGCATTCCAATGGAGTAGTGGAACTACTAAATTCCAACAACACAGTCACTTTCAAAGTCAATGGCCACCGTCTCAAGCCATTCATGGAGCCTTTCAATCAAGACAAGGAGGAAGTCAATCTCCTTAAGTCACAACAATCTTAATCAAAAAGGGGTAGATGGACTTAGTCTTTCTGAAGACTAACCAAAGTCCATGTTTTGTTTTAATTTTGTTGATTTAAAATCTTTATTATTTGTTTTAATTTTTAATTCTAACTTTAATTTATTATATTTTGATCTAACCTAGACTTTTTGGATGATTAAAATTAGGAGGAACTTCAAAGGAATTGGAGGAAAACCTTAAAGAACCAAAGAATGAGAAAAAGGCTGCAAAACAGAGCAATATTTCAACTTGCGAAAATTGGGGGCCAACTTGCGAAATCCTCAAAGCTCAAATTCGCAAGTTCACTATTCAACTTGCGAAAGCACCTCCAGGCACACGTGTGCCATTTCGCAAATCCAAAATCCATTTTCGTAGCCTGCGAATCAAGTTGCGAAATGGGGCAACTTGCGAACCAACTTGCGAATTCTAGTCAACTTGCAAAAATGTCAACCGTCGTTTAAATTCATATTTAAACCTCTGATTTCTTCCATTTTCATTTCGCACAGCCATTCCAAGTTGCCAAAAAACCCTATCAAGTTACGAATCCCTAAATTCCATAGCATCTCCTCCATTGGAAGCCTTGAGGTCGTGCGTCTGAAGATGAAGCACTCTGCGACGCACCATGTCAATCAAGCCAAGTAATTCCTCTCCATTTCAGCCATGGCCAAGACAAGAGGAGCCCATGTCGCGTCTCCATCAACTCGCAATCCAAGGCCAAGAGCTTCACCTGTGCGGGATTCCACATATGAGGCTCTACAGGCCTCTACCATTCCACCTTCTGAGGGTGGAGTGCATTCTAACCCTTCTCAGCACAGGTATGAGATGAGGAGACCACCCACTACACCTGGGGCAAGCACTTCGCGCCCCAAGAAATTAGTTCATCGCCCTCCTGCAAAGAAAGCCAAAGTTTCAGGCCCAGAAGAGTCATCTACACCTCCACAACCTCAACCGCCTGCTACAGAGTCTCAGATTCTTTTTGGGATGACTCCAGAAGTAATTATCAGGCGACCTATGGTTACACAGCCACCTATTGAGGGAAATTTGGATTGTAGAGCCCAGTCATTCCACTCCGAGCTATGTTTTGATATAGAGACTTTCGGACAGGAGCCGGAGCTTAAAGTTTCATTCCACCTACTGTAGAGATATCATTTGAGCACCTGATGACTCTTAGGGACTTCTTCTATCCCAAAGTAGCACTAGACTTCTATCAGTCTATAACTACTTGTCACGTCTGAGATCCTACTGTCATCCACTTCACTATTGATGGACGCCATGGTATCCTTGGAGCTAGACACATTGCAGAGGTCCTGCATATTCCATATGAGCCTGTGAGTTCAGTAGATTTCAGAGAGTGGTCCCATTTTTCTCAAAGGGACATGGTCTGTATATTGTCCAGGGGAACCTCTACACGCTCATTTCTTCTTAGGAAGGAGCTTCCACCTGGGATGCTCCTTCTAGATGTGGTGTTGTGCTCCAACATATTTCCACTTCAGCATATGGTGCAGAGGAGAGGAGCTATATTGGAGGCTTTATTCCGGATATTAGAGGGTTTCTACTTTGGCCCTCATCATTTGATTATGACCTCTCTTCTCTACTTTGAAGAGAAGGTCTGATTCGCGTGTAACTCCGATTGGGTCATTTAATCAAAAACATTTATAAAACCTATGACCTCATACTAACGTAGCAAAGCTACTATAGCATAGTGGCTCTAGGGTCAAACTCTGGGATGGGTTTTCATTCTACCAGTGATATACTCAAAATTAGAAATTGGATTTAATGATTTCCTTTATCAAAAACTTAAAGTTTAAAAGAAAATAAAATTTGTTTTGAAAAGTGTTTGAAACTAAAACTAACATAAACTAAGTAAAAATGGAAGAAAGAAAGTCTCCCAAAGCTAAGGGTTGCTAGGATCAAGTTCAGAATAGAAAGTGGAAAATTCCTGATTTTTCTCCTCGCATTGGGGATTTAACCTATAGTTATTTCCCAAACCGGTATAGGTTTGACAATGAAGATTTAATCCATAAAAGGTCAATAGGAATGGTAGTCAAGGTCCATTAATGGCTTAAGACACTATGGGTCTTCACCCTTGAATCACTTTCCAATGACTCGTACATGATAACTAATGGACTAATATGGAATCTAGCAATAAGCATCCATAAAGACCTGAAGCTTACCAATGTATTGTCATTCAAAGTGATTCTAAGGGATTTAAAAGCAAAACTTTGGATTTAGAAGCCATTATGAATTCCAACTACCTGAATTTAATGCACGGAGTTTTCCATCTTTTCATCTGGACTTTTCACCTAGCTTCCTTTACTCCAAGAAACCAAAAGTTTAGCCTCTCATCCTCCGGGAAAACATCCTCAAAGGTTGTTTGGCTTCCAAGAAAAAGAAAATAGTAAAGAGAAAAGAGAAATGAGAGAGCTCTGTAAAAATTTCTAAGTGTCAAACGTAATATGTATATATTTCCAAGAGGTGATTTCCACCCCTTATATAGTCTTTACAAAAGCAAAAGCTTGTGATTGGTTAGTTACAAGGATAAGAAAGGAAATTACATCACAAAATACAAAGGAAAATTCTAAAGTGGAGTCGGAAAAAACAGAGGAAATTCGCAACCACCGCATGGGTTATGCGAATTTTGAAGGTTGTTATGCGAATTTCGCATAACACCATGTGTCGTGCGAAATTTTCGCACAACCTGGAGTAGTTGGCTTCCGAAGGCCATATCTTCCTCATATCAGCTCCGAATCATACACAGTTTGAAACGTTGGATTCTTGACTTCCAGAGCTTTGAAATGGTATATAGCATGTAAAAAATGGACTTCTGGAAGTGCTCCAAAAGTGCGAAAGAAGACTGCAGCTGCTGTCCTCTGATTTTTTCACTTTGCTTTTCTCCTTTGCTTGACTTGCTTTAATCATCCAAAAAGCTGTCAAAACATTAAAACTAGCCACAAATATGATTAGAAGACATTGCTAGGTCCTTAACATGCCAATTGGACTAAAGATGGAGAACTACTACACAAAAGTGCTTAAAACATAATGCATTAAAGGTGTAAAATAGCACTTTTTGGGTAGTAATCAAGGTCCATAGGAAGAAGCTCCAGAGAGCAGATGCCATTCCATTACTTTTTCCCAGGCTGCTCTGTTAGATATTAGAGCATTTAGGCTATCATTCTAAGCCTCAACTTGAGCGCTGCCACATTTTTTGAGAGCTATTCACTATCGATAAATGGAATCATTTAATGGCCTATGTTGCACCTCAAAGAGCCCCAGATACACCAGATATGCCAGCATCTCTAGAGTCACCACAGGATGAGCAGCCACCACAGGCACAGTAGGCTGAGATACCTACAAAGATCATACCACCTGCCCCTGCAGCACCTCCTATAGTGCCCACGCCTGAGGTTACATCTTCTACTCTTCCTATCACTCCTGAAGCTCCACCAGTTGTACCAGCTACATCAGCACCTCCTCCATCTGAGTCCTTTATCACCATATCCAGTTCAAAGTTTAGAGGCCTATGTCATACATTGCAGACATTGAGCACCACTCAAGGTGCTCTCTTCCAGTAGATGGCAGTCATGCGTGCACGTCAAGATCAGCTTATTGCCATGGAAACCCAACATACTACCATCCTTAGACAAATACAACAACATTTGGGTATTTTGCCACCACCTGAGCATGATATACCTGGCCCATCAGAGTCTACAGCTCCATCTGAGGAGGCTACTCCAACAGAGCAGACTATGCCTCATGAGGAGACTACTATAGTAGAGGTCGAGACTTCGATCCAAAGCACTCAGGAGACCACAGCAGAGCCATCGTCTCCACATGATCTCCCACCACTAACTAATCATCTATCTATTTTTTGTATTTACTTATTATAGTAGAACTCTTAATCCCATGTTTTTTGTGTTTTATATACTAGGATTGGATGTATTACTTGTGAATATTTCATATTGTACTTTCTTAAAGTAATACATATCCATCATTTTTTAGTATACTTGGCATATTTTTATTTTATTTCCTCTACTCATTTTTATTTTATTTTATTTTTGTTTTTTTGAATCATATGGGTTTCTCCTATACAATTCAGACTCTATTCCACTCAGGAGGTACCACTTCTCCCCTTTATTTTCAATTGCTCTTCAAACATTGAGGGCAATGTTCAGCATGGTTGGGGGGAGTTGAGGAAGGAAGTATTGTTTATAATGCTAGGTTATAAATGGTAATTTAGTTACTTTTTGTTTAAATTTTTATTTTTATTTTATTTTTATTTTTTTGTGAATACTCTTCATGGTTATCAAGGAAAAATTCTCAAAATGAAATGGGAGAAATTGAATTTTTATCTTTTTAATTGACTTAGATTTTGTATTATGCTTATTAAACTTGATGAATTGTTAAAACTTCTATGGAATTCAACCTTATTTCGTCCACTTTAAGCTTACCACACACTATGCACACTAGGTTCCGATTATAAGATGAAAAACTATTTCACCCCTTGACTTAGGAAATTTTAGACTTGGTACCTTTGACCTCATTTTAATAGTGTTGGGACACCTTAGAAAAAGCCAATGGTCCTTTGATGTTTTACTTACCTTGAAACCCGAGCAAGGTCTGAGGGGTATATGGTGAAAATCTTTAAAACCTGGTGCCCTAAGCCTTCATTGGTTGGAAGTCACCGACCTCAATGCTCGTTACAAGGGTGAAGAGGTGGAGTTTAACATACTATAGGTGCTTGGGTATTGAATTCCAATCTCAAAAGTCCAGGGTAAAATCTGAGAAGTTAGTGATCGAAAGATCCTTGAAGCTTGATGCCCTAAACCTTAATTGGTTGGGAGTCATCGATGGACCCCCGTTACATGGACAATTTAGAAAAGAATACTTTTAAGCTTTGTATTCCTAAAAGAAAGAAAGAAAAAGTGTGAAATAAATGAGGTGCGTTCTTAGCCTATTGGAGGTTGTCAGTTTGCTAAGTTTTGAAAAAGAGCTAGGTTGGGGGGCAGAGATTAGTTCCGCATACTATATTTGGAAACTAATAAGTAACACTTAGATTTTTGTGGAAGAGTAAGGATTGACCCTTTGGGAATGGAAATTCTTTTAAAGATTAAATTTGCATAATGCCTTCTCTTTATGAATTGTGATTAGGCAAGTTATTTGATAACTCTTGTTGAAGTTTGAGTTTTATTTCTTTAATGTTCCATGTAAGAATTTAATCATCATGCCACTTGAAATTTTTGGAGTGATTAGCATGATCTTGTAAATTATAGTATTGTTTATTTTTATTTTTCTCTCCTTCATTGTTAAGGGACTAGCAATATGTCGGTTGGGGGGAGTGATTACTACTCAAAAAATGTCATTTTATAGCTTGTAATTAACTCTTTTAAACACTTTTGAGTAGTATTTATTACCTTTTAACTCAATTGGCATGCTAAGGACCCTTGCAATCATTTCTAATCAAATTGTGTTAAAATTTGGTGTTTTTGATAGCTTTTTGACCACCAAAGCAATCTAAGAATGAGAGAGATCTTTGTATAGTTCATGGCAAAGCAAGTTGAAGCTTAAATTCATGAAGAAACTAAGCTTTGGAGCTTCATAGCCCTTTGCCAAAGCCAAACGAGGATGCAAGGAAGAAGATCATAGAAGAAATCAACCATCCAGCAATTTCGCAAGTTGTGGAATCCAACTTGCGAAATAGGAAGAGGAAAGGAATCGCTGCAGGACAGAGAGCTCATAAGTTACAGGACAATGTCACAACTTGCGAAGTGGACAATTTCAACTTGCCAAATTTTCGCAAGTTGCATTTGAACTTGCAAAATCCACCTGTAATCTGAGATATTTGTGCACCGACTCCGTTTGATATTTATCTTCAGATATTTGTGTGTAAATCCCTATTTTCTCCTTGTAACCCACCAATGACAAGTTTTCTTGGTTGGGAAGTTAGCAGGAGGGGTGAATAGCCTCTCTATATAATATCTATTATAATTTTCCTTTAAAGAGATCTCTAGGGAGTTTTTCTCGTAGATGAATTTTAGATAGTCTTTTCGAAAAGTAATACACAGAGCTCTGCTCTGCCTTACCTACTTATTTTTTTGTCTCTTTTATTTTTATTTCTAGCAAATCAAACTCTGAGGATGTTTTCCTAGAGGATGAGTGGCTAGGCATTTTGTTTCTCAGAGTGAAGGAAGCAAGGTAAGGTTCCGAAAACAAAAGTGGAAGTTTCGTTGTTTCAGTTTTTAATGAAGAGAAAGTGTGACCCGTTAATGGTTTTTATCTTTTTAGTTAACTTAAAATCCCTTAAAATCACCTAAGCCAACACTTGGTAAGGCAAGTGGACTCCGTCCATTGAGTTCCACTAGTTTATCTCTTGCAAGCCTCTGGGAGGTGGTTTAAAGGTAGGATTATCTAGAATAGCCGACAATTGGTAAGCTTTTGGACTCCCAAGAGACATCCATTAGTTATCTCTTGCGAGCTTTTGACGGGTAATCCAAGGTTAAGGATCACCCTGAATGGACAATACCAGGTGAGAGGTATGAACCATTGCAAGATGATTTAGTGACAGGGATTTAGTATTTGAAACCATTAAGGGGAAGCATCTTTACCGCATCGGTTCGGGAAATAACTATATGTTAAATCCTCAATGCGAGAAAAAGATCCAAGTGACTGGAATCTCTCTTTTTGTATAAGGAACCTAAGCCTAGTGATGTAAAACTCCAAGAAGCACTTTTCTTTGTAAGTAATTTCAGTTACTTTATTTATGGTTTCACTTAAAACCAACCTTTTCACACATACTTGTGTTTTCTTTTAAAGCTAACCTTGAAAAGAAAAAGCTCAAATTCGGTTTTTGAACTAATATCAGTTGTAATTTTAAAACCCATCCTTGTGGACGATCCTAAAGCCACTATGCTATGCTAGCTAATGTTACCCCAGTATATGGTGAAATAGGTTTATAAATTTTGTTGATTACTCCCATCTGAGGACCGAAATCAGAGTACACCAATTGATTGAACACCAATCAACAGGGCATACACCAGCTGGGCGCAAATCACCGCCCTCTGAAGCTTCTTCCTATGGACCTTTTCCTCAAAGTGAACAAGGGAGGCCATGATTAAGTGGTGTGGGCCAAAGTAGAAGCCCTCTGATATGCGAAACAAAGCATCCAAGATAGCTCCTCGCCTCTGTACTGAATGTTGCAGGGGAAAGAGGTTGGAGCGTAGCACCACATCTACGAGGAGCATCCCAGGTGGAAGCTTCTTCCGAAGAAGGATCGAATCTATAGAGGTCCCCCTGGATAAAATATGAACCATGTCCCTCTAAGATACTGGGGACCACTAGCGGAAAACAGATGGATCAACTGGCTCAAAAGGAATCTGTAAAGCCTCTGCAATATCTCTGGCCTCGAGGATACCATGACGTCCATTAATGGTGAAGTGAATCGAGGTAGGACTCGGGACGCCACAAGTAGTCATGGACTGGTAAAAGTGTAATGCTACTCTGGGATAAAAGAACTCATGAGGAGTCATAAGCTGCTCAAGATAGTACCTCTGCAGCAAGCCATAAGAGTCTTGGAGCTCAGGCTTCTGTCAAAAGGCCTCATGATCAAAATAGAACTCTGAGTGGAAAGGTCTCGATCTTCAATTTGAGTTACCCTCAATGGGCGGTGCTATGAGCATTGGGCATCTGATAATAGACCCTGGTGATATATTGAAAGGAAGCACAAAATCTGCAGGAGCTCGAGCATGTGTAGCTATAGGAGGCTCAGGCTGTGAAGCTCTGGATGACTCGTCTAGGCCTGAAGTCCTAGCCTTCTTGGCAGGAGGGCGCCGCACTGAACTTTGAGGGCGCGAAGCATTTTCCCCTTGTGTAGTAGCTGGTCTCCTAGTCTCATACCTACGCTGAGGAGCAAAAGAGGAGGGACTAGTGGGCACTCCACCCTCAGAAGGGGGAATCTATGGGGCCTCTATGGTGGTCTCCTGAGGTGGCAAATCATGAGGCACCCGAGCAAAGGAGGCTCTCTACCTCGGAGTGTGACTCTACGAAGAATCAACAAAGGCCCCTCCGGTCCTTGCCATATGGAAATGGAGAAATTGGCCTTGGGTCCGTGCTCAAAGGAGGGTGTCGAATGGGAGAGGGATGGAGAAGTGAGATACGAGGGAGGGGGAGAGGGCATGTGAGTAGAGGGTGGAACCAGAACAGAGGCACAGGGTGACACTGTGAAGAGGCCGTAAGGTGGCAGAGAGATTTGCAATGGGAGGCTGCTTGCGAAATGGGGAGTTAGGGTTTTTCCTCTGCCAAGAATTTTTAAGGATATGCCCAACTACTTTGAAGCCCCCCTGAAATTGATCATCAAAAACCTAAGTTACATCAAACCAAAATGAAATTAAAGCGAGAAATTAGAATCAAAACAAGTTACAATTCAAGAAAACTCTCAAATAAAAAATAAAACAAAAATATATGGACTTGATAGTCTTTAGAAAGACTAAGTTCATTCAAAAACTGGTCTTGTCAAGCTTGATGTGGATCAAGGAGGATGAATTCCTCCTTCTCACGAGAAAAAGGCTTCACAAAAGGCTTGAGACGGTGGCCATTCACTTTGAAGCTATTGGTGCTGTTGGAGTTGAGTAGTTCCACTACTCCATTTGAATGCACTTGGTGAATGGTAAAAGAACCTATCCACCTTGATTTCAACTTGCCCAGAAAGATGTGGAGCTTAGAGTCATAGAGCAAGACTCTTTGTCCCTTTTGAAAATCTTTGTAAGAAACCAACTGATCATGCAATTTTTGAATTGATGTAGGCATCATTTCCCAGTTCCTCCAACTCATTGAGGTCTAAGAACCTCTTCATCCAAACTCTGCTCAAATCCTTGTTGAGCTTCTTGATTGCCCACCAAGCCTTATATTCCAATTCCACAGGAAGATGGCATGCTTTTCCATAGACTAGGCGATAAGGAGACATCCCAAGAATGGTCTTGTAAGTTGTTCTATATGCCCATAGTGAATCAAGGAGCTTGATAGACCAATATTTTCCGTTTGTGTTCACCACCTTCAGCAATATGTTTTTAATCTCCCAATTTGCTAACTCAACTTGCCCACTAGTTTGAGGGTGGTAAGGTGTAGCTACCTGATGCTTCACCCCATACTTGGCTAGGAGAGTTTCAAAAGGCTTGTTTCAAAAATGAGTACCTCCATCACTAATTATGGCTTTTGGCACCCCAAATCTTGAGAAGATGTTCTCCTTGAGAAACTTGAGAACCACTCTATGGTCATTGTGTTTGCATGGGACTGCCTCAACCCAATTAGAAACATAATCTACTCCCACTAAGATATAAGAGTAGCCAAAAGACATAGAGAATGGTCCCATGAAGTCAATGCCCCAAACATAAAAAAGATCAACTATCAAAATGGGGTTCAAAGGCATCATGTTCCTGCATGTCAACTTCCTAACCCTTTGGCATCGATCATAACTCTTGCACATGGCGTGGGCATCTTTGAAAAGTGATGGCCAACAGAAACCCGATTGTAACACCCTCATGGCTGTCTTCTGAGAAGCAAAGTGGCCTCCACATGCATTTTCATGGCAATGACTGAGGATCCCCTGTTGGTCTTCTTCAGGAACACACTTCCTTATCATATGATCCTGATTCGACTCATGGTAGCTTAGCTTTAAAGGCGTATCAACAAAATTTATACCTTAAATACTATTACTAAAGTAGCCAAGCTACTATAGCATAGTGGTTCTAGGATCGTTCACTGGGATGGGTTTTCACTTCACAAATGATATTAATTCAAAGATGAATTGGTGCTTTTTCATTTCAAGGTTAGCTTTAAAAGAAGACATAAAGATGTAAATGTTTTAAAAAGATTTAAACTAATCTAAGTTAACATTAAAGACTAAAACGAAAGGGTGTAAAAACAAGTTTCTCAAAGATAGGATAGCTATGCTTTGGCTCTTATGCAAATTGGAAATCTCAGGATAGGCTCCTCGCGTTGGGGTTGCAACTATGGTGATGCTTGCTTCCCGAACCGGTATGGATTTAGCAAATCAAGTTTTAATCCTTTAAAATGACAAAACAGATGGTAGTGAATTTCATCAATGGTTATTCACCTTAGACTTCCTTTGAATGGCTCGTAAGAGATAACTAGTGGTCTAAAGCCAAAAGCTTACCAAATATTGGCAACTCAAAGTCATTCCAGGTGATAAACTCACCTTTCAATGGACATTGAAATTGGTTCTAACGGATTAATGCAAAACTTGGAATTGAAAACCTCACCTTCCAATAGCTCGTAGGAGATAACTAATGGATAGAAATCCAAAAGCTTATCAAGTATTGGCCGTTGGAAGTTGTCCAAAGGAAATAAAAACCAAACTTTGCATTAATGAACCATTAATGAAAAACGACTACCTTACCTTCCAGGTGCGAGAAATTTCCATGGGATTGCATCCAAGTCATCACATAACATCCATACTTTGAGAAACTAAAAGTTTTAGCCAATCATCCTCTGAGGAAAAGCCCTCAGAGGCTGTTTGGCTACTAAGAAAATAGAAACGGGGAAGAACAGGAGAAGAGAGAAAAACAGAGCAAGGCTCTGTATATTCTATATATTGATCGATGTTCATTACAATGGATGCAAGGGAATATATATAGAGAAGTTTTTCCAACCTTCCTAGCTAAGAAAACTTTATGATTCGTGGATTACAAGGAGAGGAATGGAAATTTATACAAAAATATCCAAAAGAAAATATCTCGCGTGGAGTCGGCAAAAACAGAGGAAAATTCGCACACCGCAAGGGGGTGTGCGAAATTGTGAAGGTGTTGTGCGAAAATTTCGCACACCCCTGGAGCAGTTGTCTTCCGAAGGCCATATCTTCCTCATTTCAGCTCCAAATCGTACACGGTTTGAAGCGTTGGATTCTTGACTTCTTGAGCTTTGAAATGGTATATAGCATGTAGAAAATGAACTTCGGGAAGTGATCCAAAAGTGCGAAAGAAGACTGCAGCTGCTGTCCTCTTTGCTTCTCTTCACTTTGCTTGCTTTTCCTCTTTTCCATTGTTCTTTCCTTGCATACTTTGAACGACTTTGGCAAAGGGCTATGGAGCTCCAAAGCTTAGTTCTTCATGAATTTGAGCTTCCAAAAGCTTTGCCATAACTTGTCCAAGTAGCTCCTCCATCATTTGGCATGCTTGAATTGATTCATAAGCTGATAAAAACATGTAAACTTGCCACAAAATGGTTAAAACCAATTACTAAGGACCTTAATGAATTAATTGGGTTAAATGAATATGATTACTACACAAAGGTGCTTAAAACCCTTATAATTAGGTCTACAAAATAGCACTTTTTGGTAGTAATCAGATCCGCACAATACTTGAATAGAAATGGCTCTTCCCAATAGTAGGCATGAATTTTTATAAAGAAGTTCTTCTTATCTTATGCTTTCCACTCACTTGGAACTTCTCCTGTGACTAGGTAGTTAGCAATGTGAGCATACCAAGGAGCAACTTCTACCAACATGAGAGACTCCTCTGGAAAATCATCATTGATGGGCAAGCCATGGGAATTATATGCCATAGCTAGCCTTGAAAGGTGGTATGCTACCACATTCTCCACTCTCTTCTTGTCTTTGATCTGGAGATTGAACTCTTGAAGCAAGAGGATCCATCTAATCAGCCTTACTTTAGCATCTTGCTTAGTCAACAGATACTTCAAAGCAGAGTGATAAGTGAAAACCATAATGAAGGACCCCACCAAGTAAGCATGAAACTTATCCAAGGCAAAAACTATAGCTAACAATTCTTTCTCGGTGGTTGTGTAGTTTCTTTGCGCCTCATTCAATGTCTTCTCTTTACCTAAGAACAACTCCTATGGCAAAGTCACTGGCATCACACATTACCTCAAAGGGTAGTTGCCAATTGGGAGCCCTCACTATTGGTGCGGTTGTCAAAAATAGCTTAAATTCTTCAAAACTCCTTTGGCATCTATCATCCCATATGAATTTAGCATCCTTCACCAATAGTTCACAAAGAGGCCTTGCAAGCTTAGAGAAATCCTTGATAAACCTCCTATAGAACCCGGCATGGCCAATGAATTGCCTTACTCCTTTGACATTTGTTGGAGATGGCAACTTGACAATGAGTTCAACCTTTGCTTTGTCAACTTCAATGCCTTGCTTGGAGATGATGTGCCCAAGGACAATCCCTTGTTGTACCATGAAATGGCACTTCTCCCAATTAAGCACTAAATCTTTCTTAATGCATCGGTTCAAAACAGCTTCTAGGTTGACCAAGCATTCATCAAACGCATTTCCATATATGGTGATATCATCCATAAAGACTTCCATAATACACTCCACCATATCACTGAAAATGCTTAACATGCATCTTTGGAAAGTTGCAGGTGCATTGCATAAGCCGAAAGGCATTCTCCTGTATGCATAGGTGCCAAATGGGCACATGAAAGTGGTCTTCTCTTGGTCTTCAACATCAATTTCTATCTGAAAGTACCCGGAGTAGCCATCCAAGAAACAATAAAAAGGATGCCCAGAGACCCTCTCAAGGACCTGATTAATAAAGGGCAATGGGAAATGGTCATTCCTTGTCATTGCATTCAATCTCCTGTAATCGATACACACCCTCCAACCTATAGTGAGGCGTGTAGAGACATCTTCTCCCTTATCATTTTTCACCACCGTGATCCCAGACTTCTTTTGCACAACTTGAGTAGGACTCACCCATGGGCTATCTGATATGGAGTAGATAATACTGGCTTAAAGCAGCTTAAGAACTTCAGCTCGCACCACCTCTTGCATGTGAGGGTTCAACCTTCTCTGAGGTTGACGAACTGGCTTAGCTTCATCCTCCATGTAAATATGATGGGTGTAGACTAAAGGGCTGATCCCTTTCAAATCAGAAATTTGCCACCCTATTGCCTTCTTACATCTTCTAAGGACTTCAAGTAGACAATCCTCCTGATGAATGGTAAGAGCTAAAGATATAACAACAGGGCACTGCTTGTCTTCTTCCAAATATGCATACTTCAACTCTATGGGTAGTGGCTTAAGAATAAGATTTGGGGGCTCCTCCTTAGCAGCCCTTTGTGTCTCCTCCTCATTGAATAAAGGTAGAATTTCTTCTCTCCTCCTCCAAGGAGACAGGGTAGCAAGCAAATCTAAGGATTTAGGTAACCCTTTATCAAGATCACCAAGACTCTCAATCAAATCCTCCTACATTCTCTAATCACAATGCTCCTCCACTAAAGTGTCAATATGCACACTTCCTCTAGACCTTCTTCTTCTTCCGGATGGATATGCTTCTTGCATAAATGGAAGATGTTAAGCTCGAATGTCATGTTGCTAAACGTGAGTTGCATGACTCCATTCCTACATTTGATGTAGCTAAGAATGGTCTTCCAAGTATGATAGGAACATAATTAGTTCATTTGACAACCGGATCCATATCAAGAACAACAAAATCCACTGGATAGTAGAATTTGTCAACTTGAACCAAGACATCTTCGATCATCCCTCTTGGAATTTTCACTGATCTATCTGCCAGAGATAGAGTGATGGATGTTGGCTTTAACTCTCCAAGTCCCAACTGCTTGTAGATAGAGTAGGGTAGCAAATTCACATTGGCTCCCAAGTTCAACAAAGCTTTCTCCACACAAGTCCCTCCAATACTCATTGAGATGGTAGGACAGCCCGGATCTTTGTACTTCACTGGAGACTTGCACTGTATGATAGCACTCACTTGCTTAGTCAAGAAGGCTTTCTTGTTCACATTAAACCCTCTCTTTACAGTGCACAAGTCCTTCAAAAATTTTGTATATGTCGGCACTTGTTTGATCATGTCTAGCAAAGGGATATTGACCTTCACTTGCCTCAACACTTCAAAAATTTCTGATGCATTATTGGTTCCCTTTTTACCATGCAAAGCTTGGGGGAAAGGTGGAGGCATGTGTTTCTTCATCATATCTTCCTTGATGACTATCCTCTCGGGTTCTTCATCCACACTAGAATCATGGTCATTTTTCTTTATTCTTTTCCCTTTTCTCTTTCCTTTAATTTCCTCACTCTTTTCTTTTTCTACTACACTCTCTCCAGCATGCTTTGGCTTGGATGTGGGCTGATCAACCTCTTTACCAGTCCTCAAGGTGATAACTGCTTTGACTTCCCTCACATTTGAAGATTCTCCCTCTTGAGCCTCCACTTCATGGATACCCTTGGGATTTTGATGAGGTTGAGAAGGAAACTTTCCTTTCTCTTGCACTGTGTTGAGGTTGGTAAGCCTTGAGATTGTGTATTGGACATTGTCTATCTTCTAAGACAAACCATTTTGCATCCCATCCATCCTTTTGTTCAATGTACTCTCCACACTGCCAATTCTCTGATTCAATTGAGCATTGATGGACTTCTGATCTCCCACAAAGTCTCCCACAACCTTGCTAAGGTTCACAATAGCTTGTTCAAGATTTGAGGCTTGCTGAGGTGCTTAAGCAGGTTATGTGTACTAAGGTGGCTCTAGTTTCCAAAAGAAATTTGGATGGTTTCTCCGATTTGAATTATAGGTGTTGCCATATGAAGCATTGTTATTGGGCTTGAATTGACCAAGAACATTTGCTTGATCACCAAACATCTCTCTCACTACTGGAATGGTAGGACACTCCTCCACCAAGTGCTCATAAGATTGACAAATGGAACAAGGCATAGCTTGAACTAATGTCTCAGAAATGGCTTGCACTTCTTGTACCTTCTTCATTTCTAGCTCTTCCAATCTCCTTGCCATAGTTGCAACCTTTGCCTTCATGTCAATGTCTTCATTCAAAACATACATCCCACCCTTAGCATTAGGTTGAGACTTCATTCTTCCCACCTCTCCAGCATTTGGTTCATCCCATCCTCTTGAAACTTCAGCCACATAACTCAAAAAGTCCATGGCTTTCTCCGAATTCTTACTCATGAAGTCTCCTCCACACATAGTTTCTAGGTGATGCTTCATTGAAGAAGACATACCATCATAAAAATAGCTCACTAAGAGCCATGTGTCAAAGCCATGGTAAGGACAAGCAATAATAACTTCCATGTACCTCTCCCAACACTCATAGAATTTCTCATTCTCTTTAGCTGAGAAGTTCAAAATTTGCCTTTTCAAACCATTGTTCCTATGAGTAGGGAAGAACTTCTTGAGAAACTCGGCTTACAAATCAGTACAAGTTCGGATACTCCTTAGCCTTAAAGAATTGAGCCAAATCTTGGCCTTATCCTTCAAGGTGAAAGGAAATAGCTTGAGCCTCATCAAGTCAATTGAAGCTCCTCCTTCTTGGAATGTATTACAAACCTCCTCGAATTCCTTAATATGCGAGTAGGGATTCTCGCTTTGCATCCCATGGAAAGTAGGTAAGAGTGGCACAATGTGAGGTCAGATTACTAGTTGCTTAGTGAGAGGCACTATGCATGAAGGTGCACTCATATGAGGTGGATGCATGCGGTCCCTCATGGATCAGTATGCATTGAAATTATCCTTTTGACCATGTTGGCTATTCTGGTCTTTAGGTGGAACATCCATGATGTTCAAGTACACTTCCAACTCAGTTTCTTGAGAAGTTTCAATCTTCACAAGTCTTCCCTCAATATCTCTTGTCCAATAGGGCATGCACAACTAGAGATCACGGAAACAAAAACAAAGAAAACAAAAAAAATACAATTCTAGGAAGAGGTTAAGGTTAACTAAAAACTAAATAAAAGATAAGCTAAAATAGAGACAAAGAAAAAGAATTAGTAAAAGAAAAATCACCAAACTTGTGATGAAGATCACAAGTGTTCACCAAAAGCAATGTCAATGTACTTTGGCACCATCCCCGACAGCGGTGCCATTTGATTCGTCCCGGCAACGGCGCCATTTGATTCGTCCCCTACAACGGCTCCAATTGATTTTTGCGCTAGACGGGTGTTATCAACAAAATTTATAAAACCTAAATCACCTTACACTAGGGTAGCATGGCTACTATAGTATAGTGGCTTTAGGATCATCCACAGGAATGGGTTTTCTTCGTACAAGTGACTTTAGTGAAGGTAATGAAATGGTGTTTTTCCTTACGAAAATTAGCTTTTAAAGAAAATGGAATTGTGGTTGAAAAAGTTGATTTTAAGTTAAGAAAAAATAGCAATTGAAGTTAACTACAAAGAGAATGTCTCTTGGAGCTTTAGGTCACTAGGATCGGGTTCCTTAGGCAAAGGAGGAGATTTTGGATCTTCTCCTCGCATTGGGGACAATAACATAAAGGATGGTTATCTCCCGAACCGGTTTTGTATTAAGAAATTAAGATTTGATCCAAAGGGTTCATGAAAAATGGTAGTTGCTTCCCATTAATGGCTTCAAACACTAAAGACCCTCACCTTGAACCACCTTCCAATGGCTCGTACTTGATAACTAATGAACATCCATGGATCTAGCAATAAGCATCCATAGATCCGGAAAGCTTACCAAGTATTGGCCATTCAAGGTGATTCTCACCTTGAACCACCTTCCAATGGCTCGTACTTGATAACTAATGGACATCCATGGATCTAGCAATAAGCATCCATAGAATCTGAAAAGCTTACCAAGTATTGGCCATTCAAGGTGACTCTAAGGGATTTAAAGCTAAACCTTGAAATAAAAACCATTAATGGTTAACAACTACCTTTATTTAAAGCAAGGAAAGCTCCCACCTTTGCATTCAGATCCTTCACCCAGTTTCTATCACTCTAAGAAATGTAAAACTTAGCCACTCATCCCTTGAGAAATCATCCTTAGATGTTGTGTAGCTAAAAAGAAAAATGAAAACAAAAATGAGAAGGAAAGGCAAAGCAAGGGTTCTGTATATTTCTTCCTACTAGAATTACAAGTGTTGTTGTGGACTCGCATTTTTCACGTGCGCCCCCACTCGATCGGCGAGACTCGCTTTTTATTATTTGTAAAAAATTGATTTTTGAAAAAAAAGTTGGAGTCGCCACTTTTTTTTTTTAAGGGGAAAATAAAACAAGAAATAAAACCCTAAAAAATGACTCCATAATTTTTGGAAAAAGCGTGCCTTTGAAAAACCTGAGTCTAAGTCCGGGGATCAGGTTACTTATTGGGAAGGTACCTCTAGGAGGTAGCACCCCTCTAAGCCCTAAAGAGGTCTCTACTAACTAAGTTGAGGGAAGCGTGGCCATTAAATGGTTGATCACGGATACCTAGATAGACTAAGGTGATTTAAAAAAATAACATGCCAAATAGGATCAAATTACCATAAAAGAGAGTTAGGGTGCATACCTGGACGACTTCTCAAGCGCTATCCTAAAACATGAAAGTTAGTTTGAACATATGACACATAACGTGCATTTTTGTCAAGGATGATCAAACAAACATCAAGGCAATCAAGTACGTCATCAAACGTGGACATGGCTCATAAATAACATGCACATTCATAGAATTTTATAGTTGGAGGGTAGAAGGAGCGTACCTAATTAGTGAGCATCCACACGTCTTTGGAAAACAAGATTAGCTCAATAAAAAGTATAAACGCTTCTCATATATATCATAAAGAATGACTAAAACTAGCCAAATATCAAACAATCCCTTCATTTGGATCAATATTAGAGAAGATATCAAGAATGTCGGACCCCCCACCAAGGTCCAAATTGATTTTGCACGAATTGATTCAATCATTCCTATTATTTAGAACCATGAAGTTTATTCGTGCATGAGGAAAATCAAGAAAATCAAGAAAATGGTTGAAAGTCAAAGAAAATAGTGAAAGTGCATGCCAAGAAGAAAAATGGCAGCAAATAGCATATTAAAATCTGGATTTTATGCCTCGAAGTGTTCTAAAGATGGATTTTTCAAAGCTGGAAATGTTTAGTTGAAGAAGGATTCAAAATTTCAATTTAAAACAGTAAATTTTCAATCAAAAGAGCAAAAAATGAGGAGGTGTGTGTAGCAAGATAACCATGATGGACTGGAGCCTGGGAATGAGATTGAGACTGTCTTGCTGGTGTTGAATCCCTAAATACATTCTACTCTCTCTTGGCACTTTCTGGGACTCCCTATTGTTCAAAGTTTTGGTGACTTCCGGTAAGGGATGAAAAATTCCAGCAAACTTGAGTTGCTCTTGAGGAGTCCGAACCTTGGTGTAATCAGCTTTCCCTATCCGTGTCTCTCTCGGATCCATCAGCTCAAACTGACACATAATGGGTCACCGGAGTGGGATTGATATGGTATGAAGCAAATCTAGTCACAACTCTTCACTTTATTACTGACTTGAAGCAGTTACTGAATGGGAAACTTGGTGGGCATTTGATATCAGAGACGTTGCTGGAAGGGAGCTTGAGGGCTTCATTTAGTCATGGGTGGTAGTGGAACTTAACAGGAAATGATAATTACGACTCTTACTTAGTTGGGGTGGCCGCAATGCTAGGAGCCCGTATTGAGAATTCATTTACAGATTTGGCAACATAGCCTTTGGAGTCATAATCGGATGAGGCCCAGTTACACCTTTATTCCGCTATTGATACTATTGCTTCTGAGCAATGTTCAGTCTACCTTCTATGAGCAATAAATACTTTTTGGCTGCAGGTATTAGTACCCAAATGCCTACTGTAATTTTCTCCTTACTCATCAAAAGCAATACTGGGCTTAGTACGGATTTCAGGATCTAATCTTGCAATTTCGAAGCAAATCTTTGTGGATTAGTCTCGCTGAGATTGGCCGTTGCAACATGATTCCCATGATAGTAACTCTGGATTCCATTATAGCTCTCTACAGCTTCGAACATGGGAACACTCTCCTTTATTACCAGTCAAACTGATGAATGTCTTTCACTTCAACAATGATAGGTGAGACTGGAGTTAGTGCAAACCAGGAGTACATTCCCCCGTATGTTTTCTTGTTAGTGGTGACATGGAATACTATTTTCTCAGGCTGCAGAGATGACTAAACAGCAGAATTTAGCGACTGAAGCAGCCAGGATATCGTTAGTTGACACAGTCATGTGATGGTAAGAGTTGTCAGAGAGTAGAGAAAGTAATTCCGGAGAAGGCAACTATTTTCGTGCATGAGCATTGGAGGAGTATTCATCAGTCAGATAAAGAGACAGACAGTGGGAATGGCATTTGCTGCAAAGTGCTTATTCATCAATTCTACAAACTTTGATTCCCTGATATCCCTTTCAAGTTTCTCCATCATTGCCCGTAACATGGAAGCAAATGCCTTTGCATCATAGCGTTTGTTCTTCAATTCAGAAACAAGTTGACTGAATGTATTTGGAAGCTTTAGAAGATGCCTTTCTGCTAGCGGTACCTTTGGTAGAACCAGTATGGATAACCTTGGAAAGCTTTTCGAAATCTGGGCGAATCCATGTATAAACTGTCCAAGTATTCTCTATTCGTGCAGTGCTGTACTGGATACATGACAATAATCTCAATAATCATTCCAACAACAATACATCAAATACACAAATTACCACAGGCAGTGAGGATCTTCTAGAAGTGCCTAATTAAATTGATGTTATCCACCAAATGAGCAGCCTTACCAAAGAAGGTGTGCACATCTGTCATTGTAGTCAGTTTTCGAAACATTACTGCTACTTACATCATTGTTAGAGTCGTGGAATGATAGCAGATTCACAAACTCCAATGTGCTCTAACTTCAAGTGTTTTAGAACAAAATATGTCCACTGCTAATTTTGAAAAGGCTTCAATTCATTATGTCCAATACTGTCAAGCTCCCTCAAACTGCTGAAATCGTATCTATTTGAGACTTGATATGTTTGATCATTAGCAGTTTTTCCCAAAGATTCATAATCAAATTCAGTATCATTCAAGGAAACTTGTTTCCCTTCAGTCAGTGTCAAGTCACCAATTCCTGTAAGGTTTTTATCTGATTCCACATTCTTCTCTCTAAATGAACTATAGAATACTCCACTGGTAATGATTTTTTTTTTCTTTCTTCCATACATCTCAATAGACTGCGCATAATGCCATTCTGAAGCAACTAGCTCCATGAAAGTGAATAGCCCAGTTTTCAAATCAATTAGTGATTTATTTGAGTACTTCATCTTCATCACCTCTAGTATTATGAACGTAAACTAGTCGTAACAGCCATTCACAAACTCTCATCACAATTCATAGGCCTTAAATGAATCTCCAACTAATGGTGCAAGCAGCAAGCTGAGTGCTGTTAAAAATCTGAGCAATGGGTGAAGTGTTATGCGTTAAGAAACAGAAAATGGTTATATCCCTTCCCACCAAAATATTCTTTGCGCTGGAGAGGATCTTCAATCTGCCAGTTTAAGTGACAATCCAACAATGTAGACAAGGTTGCGTTGAATCACTTGCACACTGCCAAGTTGCTTCATTCCTTCAGATAATTTAGTCTTTGCCTTCTGTGATTTCATTTTTCTCTCCAAATTGATTTCTGCCACAACCTCTTGCAGTATCCTGCTATCCCTACAATTTTTTCTTTAGCGTAAGAAACACAGCATGCAGGGCACTGACCCTCTGTTTCATCCTTCTTAGCCATGTTCATTAGATGATGCTAGCACTAAACACACGTCTCATAACCACATTTGCATGGCTTCAATTGTTGGAAATTAACCAATCCTCGAGACAATCTTCAAAAGTAGGGGCCTCAGAGACAAGTAGAAATTGAAAGTAGTGACAGAACCGACTTGTCCTAAAGCATGTGATTTCCAATCATTGAGACTCCCTACACCTCTTCATGATCAAGGGATGAGCTGGTTGGCATTCTGCGAAAAGAGACAAAACAGAGAATAAAGTCCTCAAATAGCCTGTGAGCTCTCCATAACCAGGTAAAGGATTGAAAACTCAGGAAAGATCGATTTCTTTCGGGTTCATTCATTTTTTGGGATGAATTATCTCTCTTCAATTTATCTTCCTTTGCTGACACCTTCAAATCCTTCACATGAACATGGACACCATTGTGCATCTGATCTTCAACCAGACCTCCCTGTCGAGTCACATGCCTATGGAGAGACATATGAACCAGATTTTCTCCTAATGGTCCTTAGTTAAATGGTAGAACCATAACCATATGGAAATCGAACAGAAAAAAGGAACAAAGTTCTGGCCATCTAAATCATGGACATTCTCCATGTGGTGAACAGTAAACACCTGATATTGTTCAGCTTCTCCGTGACGCATTTTCTGACCTTGGTAAGGCTTCGAATTGGATTCATAAGCACCAGAAAAAATCGGCTCCAGTGGTTGAGAAAATTGGACTGCTGATGAATGTGCATTGACTGTCTAAGGTGCTGCACTAGGTCCAGGTAATTCTGTTGCAACTCGTCCAGTCTCCCTTTCAACATTTAAATTGAGTAACTCATTGTTATCTGAAGTGTTTGCCAACCCAATTGAGTTCTTTCTTGATTCTAAGTCCACTCCATCCACAGCAACTACATATTGAATCTCAGAGTCACCCTCCATGCTTCCCAAACCAAAATTGACCATCATCAAAATCACTACTAGAAAAAAAAAAAAAGACTAAGTTTCTGTGATTTCCCATCTTCTGGTACATTACATTCCTCCATCGTGTTTTGCAAATCCTCATCACAAGATACAAAAACCAATGAGTCAAGGTCCTTGCCAGGAAGACGGATACAAGAGTAGCAAGATGGACGTCCAAAAAATATTCTTCTGATTTTCACTTTTCTACCCGGTTCCCTCCTCTGTGCCTCTCCTCAAGACAAACCAAGAATTTCCCCCAAACCCAATGGATTTTAAATTCTGACCCCATGGCTCCCACGAACAGAGAACAAGCATGACCCAAGAAGAGCCAAGCAGGCAAACAGACTACTGGATGAGGTCCCTTTTCATGTTTTAATCAAAGGGCCAAAAGCAGGGGAAAGAGGCAGGGGGCAAACACATGATTCTCACACATTACGCAATGAAGATGGATCATATTGAAGATAAATCTCAAGGAAGACCAAAGATGCAGTATGTGAACAGGGTAAAATCTAGTCTATCAATAACTTAAACAGCAACAAGCAACAAGCAATGTCCGTATATCCAATATTCATGCCCAATCAGCAAAATAAATGCTCAAAACCATCAATGAATCATCAAGAATAGAATAGGATGAAGCGTAGGAAATAGTTGAAAACGCACCCAGTCTTGGCTGTAATGGCTTGGCCACCCGGCTATCGTTTTTTTCTTCCGTCTGAAGAACCATTCCCCAAGAGAAAATTGAAATCCTCTTTTGCCTTGTCCTTCCTGTCCTCTCACCGAATCTGCTCTCGCTTCAACGTTCCCGAATCCTCTTCCTACTCTTTCCCTTCTAAAATTTTAACAAATTATAAATCTTCCTTTTCCCCCTCCTCCATTCAGCCGTGATCTCCTCTTTCTATATGCAGCCCGGATTCCTATTTGAAGCCATGATCTCACTTCCCTTAATGAGGACTCTTCCCAAAACGTTCACGCCTACCTTTCAATGTATCCATCCCACCATGCATCCAAGGAAATCCTCCAATTATTCAATCCCAATGTGATTGTGCACACCTTCCATACTTTTCCTACAAAATTTCAAAGTTAATAGATTAAATAAAAAAAATCATAATAATAATGATAAAAAACATAAAAGTAATAATAATAATAGTAGTTATAAAATAAAAATAAAACATATAAATAAAATTTTTAAATTAAAATAGATAAGTAAGGGCAATTATTACGGAAAAAGTGACAAAATAATAAGGAAATAAAATAGATGAAGAAATAGACAAGATAATGAATATAATAAATAAAAATAAAATAATAAAAATTCAAGTCATGCCACTTTAAAATAAACGAGCCATGCAAGTCATGCAAGCCATACAAAAAAATGCAATCATGCAAACATGCAAAAAAATACTTAAAAGGTGACCTAAGTGGGCCTAAGTGAGCCTAAGTGGGCCAAGTGTATCTAAATAGGCCTAGGGTGTCTAAATGGGCCTAGGGTGCCTAAGTGGGCCTAAGTGAACCCAAAGTGCCTAAATGGGCCTAAGTCTAAATTAGGCTACCAAGAGTCACAATAGGGTTAAATGAATCCCTCAACCAAAGTCCCCGAGGTGGCTAAAAAATAAAAATAAAAATATAGGTCACGCGAGTAGTAATGGGCCACCAGGGAATTGCTGTAAAGGACATATGATAGGAGGACAAAATGAAGGGTCTACAGTTGTATCCTTCAAAAGATTATACAAAAAGATATTATCTAGAGAGGTCTTTCCAACCCCCCTTTATAGTTCCACAAAGAAATCCTATCATGATTGATTACAAGAAAAAATATTAATTTTACACAAAAATATGGAATAAAAATCTAACTGAGTCGTGCCACGGAAATTCCCAGACCATGCAAAATTTCGCATGGTGCAAATTGTTCATTTTTTTTCTGCATCTTGTGGTTCGCGGTGTGCGAGTTGTCCTTCACTCAACTTCCTGCAGCTGCTCCTCTCTTTGATTTCGCATGCTATGCGGGAATTTTCGCATAGACATGCGAAATTGCTTACATGTTGATTTTTCCTCTGGTTTCTTCCTGCATCTCTGATGCTTGGCAACTATTGCCAAGTCATTTGGCAAAAAGGTTATGAAGTGCTTCCAAAACTCGGATTCTTAATGTATTTTGAGCTTCAACTCTCCAATTGCCATGGATTGCCAAAAAATCCTCCTCCTCATTCTTTGGCTTGTTTTAATATAAAAAAAAGCAACCAAAAACACCAAAAACTAGTTATAAAAACTTGATTAATACCCTTACTTAGGTTCCTTAATGTGCCAATTAAGTTAAAAAAGTATACTACTACTCAAAAGTGTTTAAAATGGTTAATTTCAAGCTATAAAAAAGCACTTTTTGAGTAGTAATCAGAGCTCATAGGATCTCGAGTCTTTCATATCTTTCACAACTTTAGGTTGTTCATAGAATCTAGAGCCTTAAGCTCTTGACCTGGAGTAGCTAATGTCATCTACAGCCCTGAGTTGTTCATACCATCCAAAGCCTTGAGTTGTTCATACCATCCAAAGCCTTGAATTGTTCATAGCATCAATAGCTTTGAGCACATGACCCAGAGTAGCTCATCTCACCCACACCCTTGAGTTGTTCATAGCAACTAAAGCCTTGAGCTTACGACCCGAAGTCATTCATATGATTTTTTAGAGCCATAAGCTCACGACCCAGAGTCATTCATGTCATCTACAACCCTAACCTATTCATAGCATCTAGAGGCTTAAGCTCATGACGCAAAATTATTTATATCATCTACATCCCAGAATGGTTCATTACATTTAGAGGCTTAAGCTACGGGATCCTTAAGTCAGTTCATATCATCTAAAAAGTCTGAGTGTTCATTTAGCTTATAGAGCGCTGAACCACAATGAGGCAGTCTTCAGTTCAACCACAGCCTTAGATGTCATATACTAGAGCTTGAGCTCATGGATCGATTGTTGTTGATTGTCATCCAGAGCCTGAGTTTGTCACAGCATCTAGAACTAAGCTCACTACTCGAGTCATTCATGCCAACCCACACCTAGAGATGTTCATAGCATTTAGAGCCTGTGCCCACTTCCCGAAGTTGTTCATGTCACCATAGCTCTAAGTTTTCATAGCTTCAAATCTCTGAGCAGTTCGTTACGATCCAAGCCCTAAGCTCACAAACTGGAAGTAGCTCATTGCACCAAACCCTAAACCAGTCATAAAATCAGAGCCCTGAGCTTATGACTTGAAGTCATTAATATGGGTTCTCTAAGAGCCTTGAGTTCATGAACTAGATCGATCTGTCATCCACCGCCCTAAAATTATTCATAGCACAATGCTTAAGGCTTTATCACGTAGAATCATTCATATCAACTATATCTCAAAGAGCATTTAACATCTAGAGGCCTGAGCTCATGGATCCTAAGTCGTTCATATCATGACAACTCTAACTAGTTCATAGCTTCTAGAGCCTTAGCTCTGACTAGAGTCTTTTATGTAACAATAGCCTTGAGGTGTTCAAAAGCATTAGAGGCCTAAGCTCACTTCCGTACAGTAGTTCATGTCATCCACAAACCCTGAGTTGTTCATAGCCATTATTACTACTCAAAAAGTGTTATTCTAGCTTGTAATTAACTCTTTTAAACCACTTTTGAGTAAGTAGTTATCACCTTTTAAACCCAATAACATTATCAAGAGACCCTTGCAAATCCAATTCTAATCAAATTGTGTAAGTTTTGGTGTTTTGATAGCTTTTTTATCACCAAAGCAATCTGAGATTGAGGAGAGTTCTTTGGGAATCAATGGGCAAAGATGTCCGACAGGGCTTAGGACACACCATCGGAACGGCGAGAAACATGGGCGTTGCAGCTTAGGAATGAAGTAGCAA
>JBAPGN010002612.1:0-45525 GCA_037355405.1 Vitis amurensis
ATGGTGCTTGTAAAAGTCTGGCTTTCGTATGCATGCAATTGTGATCACGATACCTATTGACAACAGGAGGGTCTGGGAAACCGTACTTTCGGTTCATTTTCTTGCATTTATTGACCGAATCATGATAGCACAGGCGTGTGTGGTGCCTTTCTCTACGAAGTCAAATTGTTCTCTACTGAATGGGAAGTGGATACCTACCATGAAAGGCTATTAGTTGCTATGCTTGGGAAGTCCTAGCACTATGCCACTATATTGGCAGTTTCCAGGAGTCAGATTGAGCGGTTCCGGGCAGAAGACTGCTGAATCAAGGAGGTCCTTGCGACTTTAGGTGGGTTGGTCAATGAAGTGTCATCAAGGATGCTTTGGTGGTCAATATTTCTCTTACACTCCTCCTTAAGTTTATCTATTCTCCACCATATGGCCTTATTATATTAGGAGGTGAGGAAGCGTTCCTCAGAGACCCCTTTGTGAAGACAATTCTCACCTCGTGAGATTACGCACTCACTTCATATGCTGTGTATAAGAGGGGTGTAGGAACAGGTTGCTATCGGACAATGCCTAGAGAAAAGTCCACATTACACGCTCTATTTCTAACTATACTGATGGGTAGGAGGTCATGAAGAAGGGTCCAAAGCTTTTTCTAGAGAAATCTAGAACGTCTCTTGGTATATATTAAGCTTTGTACATAGACATAGTGTAGGACGGGCTATCTAGAATAGCCTTATTTGAATTTGTAAGCGAAGCTTAAGCCTCCAAGAGTGTATTACAACATTGCTTCTAGAGAGTTCCATTGGTATAGGCTTTCTCCAGCTATAAATAAGTGTGAGGGCCTTCATTTTGCCAAGGCACTAATACAAGATGGAGCTGGACTTTCCAGAATTGCACTCGTCATAGGCTTCTTGATGTGTAATACACGCAGCTTCCATTCTTTAAAAGTTGCCCTACATACAAACTTCTCAAGCTTCTCGAGTCGTGAGAGCGGATCTTTAGAAGTCTTATGCGCAAAGCTAGCACTCGTCTTGGGCGAGGGAGATAAGGCTGACTATAGCAAGGGACTCAAGTGTACTTGTTTGCCCAGTCCAAGTACCTGCCCTGCACGCGCACGCACAGTTGCGCGAGCATTACAGGAGCGGACTGCAGGACGCGTGCGAGTCCACGGCGGGACGGCAGCATACCCATTCTTCTGACTTATAGGTAAACGACTAAGTCCGTGACATGTAGATCATGGTATTTTGTGACAGATAATGAGCATAGAAGATTACGGGAAACAGGATAAAGAATGACAAGGTTCATCTCGCTATGAAAAGTTTGTATTTGTGACAATAAGCGCCTAACAATGTGTCAGTAGCCTTCACAATGCCGATCTCCATGACCGCACAACCATAACATGTGGAAGTGGACCAAGCATTTTTTTGAAGAGAAGGCATAAGACAACCGGATTAAGTTCTGTAACTGAACCTATTATCCCTACTGAGGAACAAGTGGCTGATGGTCTTCCTTCACCGCAAAGGACTACCACAGGAAGGCAATCTGATTTCTAGGGTTGGCAACTGGCTCCTCGGGAAAGATATTTTAAAGCCACCTTAAGAGGGCACGTTGTTGGAGAAACCGAAACTGATATGGAAAGAATAACCACCATTTGTAAAGGCTGTGAGAACTTACTTTATATTAGTTGTCAATCTTTTTTGTAGGTGTTTTAGCAATGTAATTTATTGAGGAGTTAATTTATTGAGATGATCACCACTTTGTATTGGGTTAGGAAAGAATAATCTGTTACTTAGGCGAGTATTTTCTTTGTCACTCTTTAATGGGTGATTGTAGTTCCCTAAATTTGAAGCGAGTCTACATGTTCAATCTACGTGATCTTTGTTACCTAAACTCTCATGAACAAGGAAAAGATCCGTAAACAGGAGAAATGTATAGAAGATATTATGTCACCAAGGGTGAAACACTCTAGTTCATTGCAACCTTAGTTGAAAAGATCTAAGTATCTCAAATACAGTGGTTGTTCTTAGCCATTGATGAATTTACTTACTACAGTCCTTTTAACGCACGTATATTTTAAGTATGTTTTTTTTATTTATCATTTTTCTTCTCTAGCTATTTTGCATTTATTTACCATTGTTCCATCAACTTACAAATCACATGAGAATTGCAGGTGAGATCCCAAATCAATATTGAGTTCTACTGTATGATTACACCATTCATTTGGCCAAGGATCCGAGTCACAAGCTTAAGAACCCAATCTTAAATATTAATAATTATGTCACTTCAAGAGGAAAGGCACCATGATAAACTTGAAAGTACTGTGACAGTAGGTACACGGTAATCGGTTATTTAGTGCAATGTGCGGGTATTAACCCTCTGCTAACCAACACTTCGACTTCACTGTTGCGGCGCCTTGAATCAAAATTTGACCGCTGTAATCGAAATAACTTGCAAATCTCATGTGGCTTAAGTAGATAAAGCACATTTAATCTTGACTGACGTTTTTAACTATATACATGAAACGTATAGTAAATAAAATTAAACACGCAGCGTACTTGAACCAATTTCTACATTAATAGCATGTTATATCATACCGCAAGATCACTAGGCCTTTGAAAGAAAACAATAGCGATTTTTAGAATGCACTACTCCTATTCACATGCTATTGTTAGAAGTGATACCCTTACCACAGATTGAATATTAGGACGCTATCTGTCAGTTGCTTGAAACATTTACATACTGCAAAGTTCAACTATATCTAGCACTGTACGTACACAGATTGCACCAAGATTGACATGACATTTAAACCAATTGCAAGACATCATTTACATGCACTTTTAAATGCTTGAGCATAAAGAAGATTACTCAAGAGTATCAACAGTAGATTCGTCTTAGTATTTCAATAGGCAAGAATATTTCGATTCAAGAGAGAACAAAAAAATACGGGTGAATCGCAGCAGCACATAAAACAATGAGATACAAGACTGAAATATTTTCTCTTAACAAAATATAAGGGTTTTGATGCTTAACATTTTATAATGCTAGCGCAAAACAGCATAACTAGATTATTAAGCATAGGAACAAATAATCGGAGCTACGGATGATCATGATAACACACATCTTAGGAACCAATCTTAGGTAAACACCGCAATCTCCGACTTTGACCACATACAATGATATTTATCCTTCATCATATCCAATTCTTAAATGTATTGCTCACGTGGTAGTGCCTGTCTATCTACTTTAGTTTTTAGAAGTTTTCCTTCACACGTCCCGATCCTTTGGCAATAAAATAATGAGGTCTTCAAGACTTCCCTACTGGATAGCCCCCCCCGTTAATCCGGCTTACAAATTGGTTGTTTTCAAAGAGCAGCCAACATAAGTATTGCCCCATTACACTACCTCAATAATTGGTGCAGTAAAGCAAATCAACTAAGCCTCTTGAGCTACGCAGTACTGATCGCAAAGGCCGGGGCAGGTGTCATATAAGATCAATTACAAAATGCAAATCACCCTGCAATATGATACCTCATTCGCAAACCGTTGATAAAAATAAATAAATAAATAAATCATTAGCAATAATGATTATTCTGATTTTACAGGTCTTGACAATGATGCAGTTTTATGCCCCTTTTTTAAGATTCTGTCCCTGACTCATCTACTTTAGCAACATTTCCCTTCCTCAATTACTAGCTTTCCTTTCAATAGAAACCTACATGAAGCAGCAAACATATCAGCTGACTAATCTGAAAATAACCTTTCTTCGTACAAAAACATCGAGAAATAAAAAACGATTCAATATTCACAAAAGCATAAAAAAGAGGGCAAACACAAGGAAGGTGTGGTCCCGTAAGTGGCACACGGTCCCTAGGTTCGATTCATGTCACAATAATTGACAACTGAATTTTACCTAGTGCTTGATTATTGAGCGGGACTGTCAGCACCAGGAGCCCCCGAGGTTTGCAGTCCTATGGAGAGTCCTAAGGGCTCGGGTCATGGAAGGTCTTGATACAAAATATATTATATGATATATATATATATATATATATATAATAGGCAGCATAAAAAGAAGCATCATATATAGTATTATATACAAAGCATAAAAAGAAGCATAACTTCAACTTCACGAAATCACATACCAAACAGACTACTCACAAAAGTCAAAGTTCTAGTCCACATACTTCTAAGAAAATGAACTTCCTAAAGCTTAACAGACTACTAGAAGTAGACTGTAATTACCATTCTCACTGTAAGAGAGATACTATCAAGTCTGTAGGCAAACAAACTACAAAATTGCCTCTCTTGGGTTTAACATAAAATAGAGACGTATATATAATACATTGCGGTTGAGTTTTTCATACAGCAAAATGACCTCTCTACTCTCGAAGAAGTGAAAGATAGCTTTGATCAGCCCTCATGTTAGACAACCTAACTTTTTCCATTAAAGCCCAGGCTTGTGGAATGTTGAGGCACACAATGTATATTCATGCACTCCAAATACAAATCTCTCCTAGATTTGCTTGAAATCCTCAATAAGATTTAATCTCATAAAGTAATCAGAAACTGCATTATTTTTTGGGTATTAAGTGTGTTTTGAGTTTTAACTAATAGGGAACAATTGTCCAAGACTAACACCTCACAACCTAAAGGTTAGCGTCGTAGTATCTAGGACCATGACAAAACTTATTTACTTGAGTTTGGAACCTCTTACCTCTATCAATTCGGTTCCAGAACGCGGAGTAAAGTATTTACCTAGAGGTTATATACTCGATGTAGGAATGTTATATGCTGTGAATTATGAGGATCATTGGGTAACAATATGCAATAAAGGAGACCATAAGACAAAATAAGCATCCACACAAACTATTCAATGTATAGTTATTTTATATATAAATTCAATCTGTATAAGATTATTTAACAAAATGAGAGGATTAATTAGTCGCAATTAAAACGATGTACATTAAGTCTATAAAAACGATAACAATGCATTAGCACGTGTAAATATCATGATACGTAATAAAATGCACCATTTCGAGGCAATTACTATGAAATAAACCAAAATTCTACACCTATATATTCTTTAAATAACATGCCCTAATTGCGCTTCCAACCAATAACACGAGCCACTCATGCCATGTATTATTTCTCGGTGTGGATTAGAGATGGAAGTGGCTTCTGACCAAATAGTCGAATAGAGTAATTCTTTTAGTATGCATTAACCACAGCAAGAGCAATTGGAGATTTGATCTATTTAGTAATCCAGATCTACACCTCCACCAGTCCGGTATCTATATATGTACATCAAGTGAGATTAGATTCATAACTAAACAAATGAGGTATGTGTTGAGCAACTATCACTTTTCTCTCAATGACATTTTCTGAATTATATATCAGGCATTAAGTCATTACCTCAGTATTCTACCATTCTAATTTAATCTATGAAATAAATCAAGTGAATTTCGAAACCCAAGCTTTCTCTATATAAATCTGGGAGAATATGATGAGCAAAAAAACTGCACTATATTGCACATTACATAGTGTAGGATCTAACCTATCTTTACTATAGCTTTGCGAACAACTCTATGATGTGAGCTCCCAACTTCTATCTCCATGCCTAACAAGAGCAACATCTAACGCTCCTCCCCTTCTAGAATCAGACACATGTCCTATTGCAGACAATAGGTATAATGACATGTACCTCATTGTATTTTGGCTGTAATAAAGAAATGACACAGGACGCAAATGAACATTGAAAAATATATGACAACAGCACAGTGATAGAGTAATACATCGAGAGATAAGTTATTCACCAAGACGCGCATTAATCACTTCTAACTACTTTTCTACCTTCGTTATCTCAATAAGCAATATGAGCCACATATTTGCACCAAAGAAATTTCGATGAAGATATACAGTCGGATCTACACCACACTTAATACACCAGAGACATCAGGAATTTCTGTATAACTTTCTATCAGTCTAATATAACAGCCGATTGCTTTGCAGGCTTGTCTGAAGTGACAATCTAAACCTATTTAGCAGTCTATTGCACCGATTAAATCATCCAACATGACAATAGACCTTTGATGCAATGTACGCCGAGTAGTACATTTCAGCACTCTTTCCTCACAGAATTCATAGTTTTAGATAACCATATACATGCCAAGCACAATCTTTAGAGCTTTAGGAAGCAATCAAAGCTTTATCAGCCGAAGCACTCGATAAAATCTCCACCAGCCGTTGATGTGACTATAGAGAAGTGAAATATTGGTAGACGGGCTTACATGAGAGTACTTGATCTGCCAAAAACAAAAAAACCAAACCCAGTCGAAGCCATGTCCTTGGAAACATATCATGAAAATAATAAAGTCTAAAAGAAAGATGAAAAACCAATATATCGAATACCCATTTAGAAGATAACCGTCCACAGCCCGCCTTGCCAACAAGAGCTCCATACTATTTTCATCAATCACCTACCATTCAGAGTGCAAATAATGTTTTGGTTTTCTTTGCACTACCAAAATGAGCAGCGTAGTCAACTATCAGAAGGTTGAAAAATGAAATGCACCAACAATTGGGTCTGGCGAATTCTCTATGCCGGCATTGGGTAATCCGAGTATCAATGCTGGACTCCTTTACTATCTCTAAGGAGCATTTGGACAGTCATCTTGTCAGGCTAACAATGATGACTCGAATGCATCACTAGGCATTTATCTATCAAAGGCTATGGGAAGAATAAACAAAGCACTAGAGAAAGTCCGTAAAATGGCCCTATTCCAGGCTATAGTGAAACACAAGTGAAGTCCAATAGACATAGAAGCCTAAGAAAATAATAACATACCGATTGAGTGATAATTTTGACTGAGAAAACAGAGAACTACTAAGGCTTCTCTTACACTTGATCTTCAAATCATCTGACCAAATAAAGAATAAGCATCTTAAGTTTTTTACAGCGTCAACATATTTCTACGACTATGTGAACATCAAAAATGATTATATAACTCTCATCGGAGTTGTCGGGAATCTCTAACAACTGAGATGTCAATTTATTCAGATAAATGTTATATAAAACGTAGAGTTATCATATACATCAAAAGAATTAAAAACAATTCCTATTAATGAACGTAAGAATAATATGCACATGTAAATGCATGCGAGATAGGTTTACTTATAATTTAGAAAAAACAAAAAAAAAAGGTACCAGCACAGACAAGCTTATACAGGTGAGAGAAGTAAAAAACAAAAACCTCCACCAACACGGTATCCAAAAAATGCGTTGACAGCGAATATGTCAAGTGTTGTTCTTAACCCAAGTCCTGGGGGACACAAAGCAAAAGGATCTGACACGCAGACTCTAATACCTTCACTTACAAAGGACTTCATTAAATTAACATACAATAATTATAGAAATGGAAGGGATGAATACGTGAATTAAGTAATATATTAAACGTATCTTCAAATGTGCATGACCATTGCCGCAGTAATATATACTATATGAATTCTATCTTGACATTGAGTTATCTAGGTCCACCACGATGTGTTTCTAACGACCTACGCTTACTAACATCCATTTGTCCTTCTCCATCTTTGAAAACACCGTCCATCAGACTGAAAAACATCTATCCCTCCCTTTTCACTCCACTTTCTTATTGTTATAAATTTGACTTATTGTTAGAAAGCTGTATGCTCAACCATATAATCGATTTTCCTTTCTCACCTTGTACTAATGACTTTTGGTTTATTTTCTTCACCCACACCATCCTATTGAATGTAACTGTTTTGGGGGTAGCCTGTCATTTGGTAGGTTCGCTGTGTGCTTCCATCTAGAAAAACTAAATTTCATTTCATTGATTAAATATGATTGCCCTCTAGTACATTTAGACATTCATGCTATAAAGCATCGCCTTGCCTGATACTTTATATAATTTATACTTCAGACGGGTGTAGAACCATTCATTTGGAGAATACTTTTAATTTATCCTCAAATTATATGGCTCATAGACAGTGCGCAACACTCTAATCTTAATATTCAATCACAAAACAATCTTCGCTCCTCTCTCACTTTCATATAAATATAGAGATATGTCAAGTCCAATATAGTGAACATGTTTTCATATAGGCCTCACACCTAGCAACATGGAAAGCCGTCTTATTCATAATTTGCTACCAATGTGAAAAATGTCAAGAATATATAGTATCATAATGCACATTGTTGAGAATGGGAATGCATACATTGGTTTATGTAAACTAAGGCACACTAAGGTGTATTATAACTGCTTTGAGGGTAAGTAACATAAACATCCCTTCGAATTTAACACATCTAAGTATGAGCAGAGATGAATTTTCAGGGTTGATGCTATGTTTGAGGATTTATCAGTAAGGTCCTATGAGAATTCATGGAAGCTAAATATAATAGGACTGGAGTCTAGAGAGTAGAAAAAGGGGGAGAGTAAGTGAAAGGATTTCTCCTCATGAATCATCGCAACGTTGGAGAAATTATTTCCAGAAATCTAATTATTTTAAATTACAAAGAGAAATGATTAGTACGAAAGGCAGAATTTGTAGTGACAAATTAGTGTGAATCAAAGAAAACAAAGGAGCTGGGGAAATTCTGAAACTTAATAGGGTTTTTTTAGAAGGAGATCTTAATAATATGGGATTCAAAACGCAACACATCCTTAAGTTGTGGAGACTCATTTGTAGATTTGTCAATTTTTACAAATAGGACTAGCTTCACACAATGGAGGAGAGGAGATTTTTGGTTATTACTCAATTGGTGTATATAAATGGTTCCCAGTAAGTACCATACTCTTATAGAAGGTGAACTATTTAGTCACGAAGCTATTAGTGCCCATCTATCATTTTTGAGTTATTGAAATCCCTAATCCCATTTAATTTGGTTGAGTACGGGTGTGACCTTTTCAAAAAGTCATAGAGGAAGAATTATCAGAAAATTTAAATATAAAAATGAGTGCAGATCAAATGGAGATTACGCACTCGTCCTTGCAGTGAGAAGATTTCCGAATTGTATTCCAATTAAGCACACTTAGTGACTGTTCTAATTTTTGTAATATGAATAACCTTTCCATTAAGCTTAGAAATGTTCTATGGTTTACTTGTATTCAGATTTGATAAGACTAAACCCCCTATTTGGCAAGCAGGCTGAATAGATACTTAATATTCAAAATACTAGGTGAGCAAAAAAAACTTATTACCAGACATAACGACCTTCAATAAGAAACCATACCATTTAATATCACAAGTCGCCTACCATAACACTCTTACTCAAATTCACAGAATTGTCGAGATTAGAACACACCTGAACATTCCACTCACACTAATTAAGAGGTAAGCCACAGGCTTCCATTTAGAATTTGACAATTAATTATTGATTTATGGCTGCTACACCCAACAAACCTTTTAATAAGTATAAAGTTATTTAAAGACTTATATATAGTGTGGATTTATATTGAAAAGACGATTTGATTCAAAGGAGAAAGTTAACACGCGCTCATGGATAAAGTAAGAAAGATACAAAAAGGGGTTTAGATTTTATGAATCTTAATTGCACTAAGTATCATAATTCATAACGAAAGCTGAAATATAAATCACGAGTTCTCAAAATCAAAGTATTGAGATTAAAGTGATGGAAAAAAGTGAGAAAATATTGTATCTATTAAGACATACAAGAAGAGCACAACACAACACAATAGAGTTCTCAAAGGTACTCCCGATGGCCCAACGAGATAGTAAACGATTATGTTATGTATATGGACATTAACCTGGAGTGATCAACGCTCAATACGTTAGACCTTCCGCTAAGAACCTCATCTAGCGCAGGAAGATCTCAATCATGAAGAGAAAAAACGCACGAGCATACCCTTTAGTGATCTCATCAAATTGTGTGGTTCGTTGAAGTTTAAGCATAAGGGACACCCAGAGTATGGGACCAATAAGCCATTACTTAATACCAGGGCCCTATTGAAGTCTGCTAAGTAGAAACACACAATCATCAGGATACCGGCTTGTTTATAAGATATGTATAAACAAGACCTTGTAGGGGCAATAATCCACAAGAAAATCATTACAAATATTTATTGCATATTATCATATTTTAAATAAGTTAAAGTTATCTGGAATAATGCCAACAGTGAGGAACACCAGAAACATTCCAATAAGATATTATCATTTTGATCTCCATACTGAGATGAGATGGGAGCTACTTTACAGTCGGATGAATTTTGTCACGCATCACCACGAAGGACGAGTGATAATGGTTAAACAGTCGCACGACTAGCCGCGGTTTCTGCATCGAATCCCCCCTTGGAAGATGGCATCTGAAGAACAAACTATCTAGAAGAAAGATCGGGATAGGGGTCGTGGCAACTCATTTTGCACAAACAAAACAACGCCATTCTTTGTGCCAGCACTAAGTCCATTTCGTATAGTGAGTGTCTCTCCGATTAGGACAAATCGAATAGAGGTAGCCACCAGAGCTGGGGCCAACACACAGTTACTGGCCAGGTACGCAGCTCGTTTCAAAGGAGTGTTGGGAATGCCAGTAAAGAGGATCTGATTAACAGGTGTTTTATGGAGTTTCATAAACTTAACAGAGCCGGTAAGAGGCCTACTCGCGCACAAGTAATTCCGATGCGACCACCTTACACGCTATAGTACCTCAGTGGGCACTTCCCATCTGAATGAGATGCAAAAACGAAACGCCATAGAAAATATATACTAGCGGCTAGGTTACGCACTTACTCCACTAGCGCTGCTCCACTCTTTTAAGCTGTTAGTTTAGAGTCCATATCACAGAGAGTTATATATAGATGTACGGCCAGCATCAAATGAGTCCTTCATAAGAAACTGATCGCCCACGCTCGTGGAAATCTTTGTAGACGGAGACCATATCCTAGACACGGGATACGGCGACTCCTATTGAAACGAGCTTGAGCACGAAATGGTGAGAATGGTGAGCGAGATAGATCCCAGGATGGTGTCCTCCAATGGCAAGAACGCGAAAGAAGTGGTTTTCAAAAGATTTGAAATTGTTGTGAAACGGTTTAGCGATCTAAGTGCGCATTGCAGAGAATTATCTGCTACCATCGCCTTAGCGTATGATGGACTGACAAAGGGGTATTCTTACTGGAATTGAAAATTGCGCAGTGCTCATTGGGAGAATCAGTGCGAGACTCACAAGCTTCGAGAGAGTCACCTTTCTTATGATTCATAGTCATAAAAACGAAGAGATTAGATCGGTAGCTAACCTGGATCAGTCTGCTATTCTCTTGAGAATGATTTGAGTGGGGCTTAAGAGAGAGTCGTTCCAAAAAGCTGAGTCTCTTAAAGTTCTTTTTGCCCTTTCGCTTGATACTATTCGACATCGACTTACTCAAGTCCAGCAATTATCATACTAAACACTAAGGAACAGTCAAAAACGTCTGCATCCTCAACTGACATCTCGAGAACGCAGAGCCGATCCTGGTCACCGACGGAGGTCCAACCGAATGGGCTGCCTGTTAGATGATTCAGCGAGAAATGGCGTTGTAAGTCACACTCGTGTATAATCAAACCGCTCTCACGAGATGACACTTTGTATAAGTGGTATGTGCTCTTTAGAATTAGGCAGCACCCAAAGAATGAGGCTTCTAATACACAATGATGGATGTAATCATTCCAAAAGAATATTTACAAAAATGATGGTTAATAGATGTCGAATTGAAGGAGGATGGATTTAAAAGATGATTATTAATACAAGTTTCATAATAGCTATGAAGTGAGAGTTCAAACCCAAAGTACAATGGCTAACTATCTTGATTTCATTAATCTCTTATGCAACAAAAGAGAGTTATTAAAGCACGATCAGGTAAAAATTATGCAACTACCTTATAAACTATATTAGCTTAGACCAGCTATGTATCAAAATACATAGATTAAAGTGTCCCAATTCTGTAACACATAGTTGCCATACCAAAATGGAGATCACTCATAAATGAAAACACATGCTACATTATATCACAAGAGAGATCCTCTAAAGAAAGTAGAGATAAGTGTATATCGTACTTCTCTCTATGAACCAATGAGATGGTTATGAAAACGCGTATATATGACTCAAGACTGATTTTTCGATAAAACTGTGGGAGGCTTCTGCTTGTGATATTAATGGTCGGTCTTCTTGGGCAAGAACAGAAAATAAAGAGTGCTTAACCTACTAGATAGAGATCTATGGATGAGGGAATGTTTTGCTTTTCCTCAACAAGTTTGCTCTTAGGGATTACGTGGAGAATGCCCCAGATAGTGGAATTGCATTGCCTAAAAGAAATATAGAGTTCGCAGGAGACTTTTAATCTTATGTAATCTTACTCTTTCCGCGCATGTGTGCAGGGCTTCCATCAACAATGATTTACACAGCAAATCCTAAGTTAAGTGGCTAGAGGAAACGAGGTATTCTTATAAAGGGTTCTGAGTAGGCTTGGCACCGCAGGAGTAGATACTAGGGGAGTCACCATTTTTTAATTTTGCAAACAAAACACTATCTTTTTTTCAAACAACCAAGCAGAAGAGTTACTAAAATCTAGCGCTTATCCTGTTGAATTTTGGGTATATTTCAAAGAACTTAAGATTCATTTTAGACGAACGATAGAAGACTGCTAAGAAATCGAGACTTACTAACCATGTCTTGACAAGGAGAGCAGGATGCTATGCTCCTCTGGTCTTTTGGTCCAAGCGAGCAATATGCTAAAATAATGGGGTTGATCCTAAGATGCATGGATCTCCCCTTTTGTGAGCGCTTTAGTGTCGCATATGGCTAGCCATACTTTTCTCTTGTGGATTGGCCCCACTCCAGGTTACAGTTTTATCTATAGATAGCCTTTAGTAACTTAGAAACGATGGTGAACAAGGTAAGTTTGAATGATGTCTTGAGTGGAGAAGAGCGATAATACACTCATACTTAAGCTAAGCGACTTTTCGACAGGGGCACGAGTCCGGTGGAATAAATGGTCTCGCGGTACTCTTTTTACAGAATCACAGTAGGTAGGGTTAGTGCTGAGTTATTTTTTGGACACTTAAGGTTTCTTAAAAGGAAGAGGTTGGGTGGACTGATCGAGCTTATTTAATTGTGAGGACACGAAGAACAAATATGAAAATCAACGTTGGATATAAAAGGTTAATGAACTAAGGTTTCACTAACAGAAAACATCTGAGAAGGAGGCGAAAAAATCCAAAATGTCCTAGTTATTTGGGCTTGAACACATGGGTCCACTTGGATGTAATTTGTCTTCGGAATCAACCATGGGAAGGTTTATAAGTGGTTTTGTGTCGTGTGGTTCTGCAGACCCTCCAACAGAAAGTAGGCATTTCCCAAAGCCAATACACAAAGTATTATACGTCAGATCACTAGTGGAATATGTGGTTTTAGGGGTTTATGCCTTTTATTTATTTTGTTTGAATTGATGGACTTGTTTGATTATTGAGATACATTTAATTCACTGATAAAATAACCCCCAAAGTAGGGAAATTCTTTTCTTTTCTTTTCCTTTTCATTTTTCATTCCTTCTCCAATATGCTACCTGATACACTGTTTGAATATTGAGACTGAGAATCATTGAATGGCCAAAAACGGATCAGTGTCTGCTGCATTTGTTTAAACAGATGAACTCTGGAATTCGGTAGTGAAATCAGAAGCCATTACGTTTTGTTTGTTTCCCGAAGATTTGGAGGTTTAACATCTTGAGAACATATGTCATGGGTTTAAATACAAGGCCCAACATCAATTCTATTCTGACTTTTAACAGGTTATGCTTGCATGTGATCGATGATATGGACTTAGTTGCGAATCTCTTATCGTATGTAATACACGAACATGAGACTGTTAGTGCGACTGAAGAGGCAGGGGCTGGGAGAAACTTAAAAAAGTGCGTTGTCTTCAATATTGGTGGCTTCCCTCACTAAGCAATTTATATTATAGAAGTGAAATGGACAATGTTCAAAGTTGAGCACACGATTATCCACAAACATGTCGGGCCTTGTGTATAGTCCCTTTTGCTAGAAATAGTTTAATCAGATGAAGTCATTGTATTTACGTGAGAGGAGGACTTGTCCAGATTAGTTGGGAGAAAGGTGGCGAGAGCTGTGGTGTGCGAAATGTACAGCGATTGTGATAACTAGGATTTTTTTTTTTTTTTTTTTTTGTTAATTCTTTTTTTTTTTTTTTTTTTTTTATTTTTTTCTTTTTTTTATTTTTCTTTTTCTTTTTTTTTTTTTTTTTTGTATTAGTAATGGCGAGTGTCATGCTCTATGAGGGCGAGACACGACTTAAGGCGCAATAAAGGATGTGGTGAAAGTTTATCGATAGAGTTCAGTTACACTACATTCATTCTTTAGGTAGCAGAAAAGGGTTGGATATTTGTTGTAGTTAGATACTAAGGAACGATATAGAGATCTCACATCTATTTACTACTCAAAGATTTAAGGAGTACTTCTCAAAGATTAAAGGAGGATATCCACAACCAGTTGAGAAGGTGGTTCGCCAAGAGGAAAAATTACTGGAAGTCGTGGGAATTAACGTTTTCAGAAGGAGGGATGCAAATAAAATTACGAGGATAACCTATTCATATTTATGGAGTCTGAGGACACTCTGTAGAAAAATTGTGAGAGCAGTGGGGGAATCAGTGGAACAGAAGGATCGATTAGGTCAAACGTTGAATAATTGATTGATCTTTAGCTAAGCGAAGGTGAGGAATATTTTTAATTATGAAGAAAACAGTCGTATTATCCGTCAGCTTTGATTGAGAGTGTTAGAGTTGGGGATGCGCGTGTTACACTTATAGTTTTGCTTATTGCTAATGAGGGTGGTGAACGTGTGAGTGAATTATCATCACATTCGCGGAAAGTTGAAGTAAGTTGGAGGCGAGTAGAAGAAATAGGGTCGTAGTCAATCCCGAGAGGTAGGGACATTTGTGCATTCTAATTCTGGACAGATTGTTGTATGTGGAATGACGGGTGGCGCAAGAACTATCATGCTTATTCAACAACTATATTCGGAAGTTCCTTTTGTTGGGGCAGTCGCCAATATGTAATATAAAGGGAGGAAGGAAAGTCTCATAAAGGGCTGGAGAACAATTCCCTGTATGTGATACACACACATGGCAAGAGAGGACCTAGGTAAGTGAGGTGTAGGAGCAAGATTGGGGATTCCCGGTTTATATCACCCTCTCATCATATTGCTCTAAACTCATTCCATGTCTTTTTAGAATTCAAATACAAAATCAATAACTTAGGAGCTCATCTAATGTTAGCTACAATTAGAAATGTACTGCTTTGTGGTATCTATAAAAGGTATAGATGAATCAATGTTGTGTCATTTAGAACATATGCTCAAGGTGGTGACAAAGCTGTTGGGTACCTGAAGGGGCAAGGCCACCTCCCTCACATGATGAGGACGGGCATCGGCCTTATATCCATTAGCAAGAAAGAATGGTCCAGATCTCTCTTATCTCAATCCATTGTAGACACGCCAGACTTGGGCTGGAGAGGGGCTTTAATTTAAAAAACGCTCCGATATATCTGAAGTTTAGTGTGTCTCAGAAATGGGAATGGATACAGAAGCCCAGTTATTTAAGGTTAAAAGGCTCATCTCGGCTGAATGGTACGAAAGACTCCTGCAATGCGAAGGGGATACTTAGTCGCCTTCAAAGGTAATGATGTTGCAGACGCAAGGGGCTTACGCGATTGGAAACATGAGAGTGAATTTAATGGTTTAACAGGAGATAGGCTGTGACCATTCAACTTTTTTCCTCCTAATTTTTGGTCACTGACAGGGGTTCGAAGCCGAGTCAAGAGCCCTCTATTGAAACACATGAGAAGCCATCGTCAAAATGTCGAAGCTACACATCCAAAAGGAAGATCTTTCAAGGGGGAACACAAGATGGTGACGAACTGGAATCAGGTGCGATGCATTCGTACTCTACATGTTGTGCCGATAAGATCAGGAGAAAAATAATAGAATAGTGTGAGAAAAGAGGATGTTCGGGGGAAGGGGTTGTTTATAACTGCTCGTCTAAGTAAGGGAGACCGCGCGTTGTGTAATTTTTGCGCCAAAACCCTAACTATACAGAGCATATGAAGATAGAGAAAAGGCTATAAAAGGGCCTCGTGGATTTAATGATCATTGTAGGTCTTCTAACCAGGTTTCAGCAAAGATATTTTCAAAAAATTTGCGTATATCACCACACAGTACATAAACGAGTAAAAATTGGTCTAAAAACTTTGTGGGGAACTTAGTGAAACTTGTTGGTAGCTTTAAGGAAATGTGGAGGTATCCCTTTGACTAAAATTTATAACACCTTTTGGGGCACAGCTTCATCTTGCAATGAAGCTTTTTACCTCAAACTTCTACTGGCATACGTGGCTTTAGTACATTGATTACACATACTATCAACCTCTGAGATCGTTTTCTATCCCGTTCTTCCAATATAGATTTTTTATTTTAATAAATACAGAGGCATCTATATTGCAGTGAGCGCGTAATGAGAAAAAATCATTGATGGTTAGACTCAGAATTATTTTTTCCTGAGATAATAGACTAGTACGTTGGTACTGTTATGGTCAATGTGTCTATTGGCAAATACCTCTATATTCCTGTAGAATAAAATATGATAGAAGTTCGCCAATATTATCTTGCATAACTATAATGCTGACACAGGAATATGCCAACTGAGGGTTTTAACGCACAACTTAAGTCTATTGGTGGCTCTCCCAAATAATGTCTAATGTATTGAGGTCTCGAATCAGGTAGTTAGCCAGTGTAGAAAACGCTAAGTATAACTTACTCGATTGGGTGTCACAAGATCACTATTTAATAAGAAGGCCTTTACATATCTCTTTACATCTCCAAGAAAATGGCTAAAGTTCAGTTCTAATAAGGAAATTCAAGAGGTTCCTTATATATCCTAAATTCATTCTATGAAATATATTAAGTGTGTATTAACTGGCGGAGAAAAAACCAGATTACTACAACATGGGAATATTTTATTAGAACTCTGTTGAAGACTGGTATTAAAAGTTAATTAAGGAGAGAGTCAGATAATAGGTTTAATACATGCACACTAAATCAATTTAGTAAAAATTAATGAAATAATATCTCAAGGGTTTGGGAATGGCTAAGGAAAAAAACAAAGGGCTGGTTAACGGAATCTTATCCTGTACGATGACTAGAGAATACCGAAATGTGTCGGTATGATTCAGTATTTTAACGTTAATATATAAACTTGTCTGGGTTGGAGTTAGGGTTTTTAAAAAGTTAATGAATATATAAAGAAAGGTTTTGGTAAAGAGTTAATTAGGAATTGAAAATCCACTGGAACAGGTTTAGTAAAAATAAGAGGGGCTTGCCTCTGGCGTGCGAGGCTTTAAGTGGATTTTGAATTATTTGGACTCAATAAAAACTGTGCCAGAAGGAGGTGGTCAATAGGACAATGCTTCTCGTATTCTATCTATATTCGAAGTTATATTGGGTAGATTGAGATGGAATAGCGGACAGTACACTGTAGTATATACAAGCCACGTTTTATACAAGACCAACTGTTTATGAAAATTAATTTCAAAACTATTTAATGAAAACGTGGCTTTCTATAAACATATCCCATGTCGCACACTACGAAGGATTTTTGGTGGATGCTTTTTGCAATCATAATATTTTAGCTTTTCTTTCTCCTTATATGGTGTGTAGGTGAGTGAATTTTAATTTTAAGAAAGTATCAATAGAAATTGTGGTTTGTAGAGACACTCTAGTTTAAAAAACATAACATAATAAATAGGGCAATGAGGGATTGTATGAGAAGCGTATTTTAATCTAAGAATACTATGAAATTACTTGACTCCCCCTTTAAAGAACGAAATTATGCATCGATTTGCACTGTTTTAGGTCAACACAAAATTATCGACACTTTAAACAATTCGTTCATGAAGTTCACCTGATGGATGATAAAGCAGTATTGGTAATATCAGTTTGAAAATAGTTCCTAAAATCGGAAGTCCAGTTGCTTCTTTACTCCTAAATGAGTGGACCTTAGTATAAAAAAGCGCTTCATAGGGCAAAGTTTCTTTCCTAGAAATGGTAGCAAGTTGGCATTCATATGAGCCGTGATTGTAGTTTTGGATATACCAATCCGGGCTCTATCCACGTGCGGAGTCCCAACAACGACTGATTTTATAGAGATATTTGGAGAATTATTGCTACGGCATTGACACAGACATCCCTATGATTGCTTTACACAAGAAGTGAGCTTCAGTAGTATGGTAGGATAGAGGTTATTTCTAGAAGGAAATGGTGTGGGTATCGTTACAGTACACAAAGTCCTCACCTAGAGGAAGTTTACAATTGTTTAAGGGTCAAATTTGAAAGATTGAATAAGGATTCTTTGAGAGCCAAAAAAAGGAAAAAAAAGCACCTAAATGAAATAGTACTTTGTTCGTTGAGCAAGAAGGGGTTCTCACTTCTAAAATTCAGCTTCAAAAGACGCTGTTTTAAAGAAAAAGGGAAGCTAGAGGAATTAATTTTGAGGGAAGAAATTCATTGGCGACAGTGTGAAAAGAGCGAAAGGTGAAATGGGTTAAAGAAAGGGATTGCAATTTCAAAGTTTTTTCACAAAGTGGCTAAATGCTTGACAGAAATTTGGAAATCTCACAAGTTTTTGGAGAACCGAAGGAGGTTTAGTGTTGAATAGATTCCGAGAAGCATCACAAAGGAGCGATTTTACTTTAGTTTAAACAAAAGTTCTAGCTCAGTCCTCCTAGAGAGCTTGGAGAGTAAAAGGCGTTACAGATTGGTCTCCCTAATCTCAGAAGATAGTTGCTTCTGAGGTTGGATCTTCCCCTTTTACTGAAGAAGAGATTTCCTAAGGCCCATTTATTTCAATAGATAGGGCAACGCATGGGGCCTGATGGATTTACCATTGCGTTTTCAAATTATTGGGCATATGATCAACGGAGATTAGTGAAGGGTGTTTTGCAGAGTTTCACAGAAGAGGGATTTTATTATTCAAAGCATCACTAAATGCCTTCCAAAAAAAGGCCTAACAAGAAAATCTCAAAACTTTTAGACCCATTAGCTTGACGTCACGTTGTCTCTTATAATATTAATAGCCAAAGTTCTATCAGAGCGATTCAAGAGGGGTATCTGACATGAAACTATCCATTCTACTTCAAGTGCTTTGTTTAAGGGAGATAAATTTTGGACGAACAGTTCTTATACGCAATGAGATAGTGGATGAGAAGAAAGGACGATATATGGAAGAAGGAGTGTCTTCAAATTGTCTTTGAAAAGGCTTACGACCATATGGTGAGTTGGGATTTTTTGGATTCAGTGTTGGAGAGAAGGGGTTTAGTCCTGAGATGGAGGACCTAGATGAGAGGTGTTTTGTCTATGGTCTCTTATGCTAGTTTTAGTGAATGGAAACACTAAAAGGTGGGTTAAGGCCTCTAGAGGATTAAGTACAAGGTGAACCCCTTCTCGCCCCTTTTTTTTGTTTGAATACAGTCACGATGTACTGAGCTAAGGATGCGTTGAGAGCAGAGGGAAAGAAAGTTTGTTGGAGGGGTTTCCAGGGTTGGTAGGAATAGAACAAGGTGTCCATCTGCAATTTGTGCAGAATGATACCTTTTTTTACCTAAGCACTTGTGAGGAAGATCTGCAAACTCTCAAGAGTTATATTGGTTAGTGTTTGGGCATAATTTTCTAGGCTTAAGGTTAACTTGACAAGTGTACATCTTTTTTGATCAATCTTGATCAATAATCCATCTTTCTTAAGTGGCAAAGTTGCTTGATGCAAGGCTTCTCGATTGGCTATAACTCTAACAAGGTCTTCCTTTGGAAGGGAATCCAAGGCTTGTGCTTTTGGGATCCAGTGATTGAGAGAATCTTGCAGAGAAATTCAGATGGGTGGTTTAAACAGTCTTACTTATCTTATTTTGGAGGGCTAGGGTTCATACACTCTTGAATTTCATTCTTGCCTTACCGCAACATTCCTTAACACTTTCTCGTTTCTATTTAACGATTCTCCGCTGTTAGTGGCCTGCAAAAATTGAGAAAGTTGCAAGGTGGATTCCTGATGGTCAGGGGTTGGGGATGGTAAAAGATTATCATCTTGTTAGTTGGGATATACTGTGTATCCGAAGGTAAAAGGAGGATGGGATTTAGGAAGATTTCTCTCAAGGAATCTCGCTCTCATAAGGGAAAAATGGTTGTTGAGGTATCCTAGGAGGTTCAGCTATGTGGCACCCTCAAGGTCATTTTAAGCTTTATGGGACGCATCCAATGGTTTTGGCCGATGCCACTACTTATATCCAGATGTCACATCGTGTCCCTTGAAGGCTATTGCACAAGTCTTTCAAGAATTTTTCCAAGTATACCGATTTTGTGGGAGGAGATGGGAAAAGACATTTGGTATTGGGAAAGAACTTATGGTGGGGGGACCGAAACCTTTGGGTTCCCAATATCAAAGACTATTTAGAACTAGTACGGATAAAAAATATTATCCTTATATCTTCAATTCTCGATTTATGCTCGTCCCTTCTCTTGGAACTTTAATTCGTCGTCAAACCTTTCCCGATTCCTATGATGAGAAAGATTTAGAAAGCCCTCATGCGGTAAACTTTGATTGTTTTGCATTTATCCCATCGGTTTCAGATGCGAGATTCCTGATCATTATATCTTCTTCAAGGGCTTTTTAGCAGTAAATCCTTTTTTTTTCTCAGCCTTGTCCACTTTTCCGATTCTTCTCCAGTTTCGCCTACTAAGTTGTATGGAATTCTCAAGTCCCTTTTAAAGCAAATCCTTTGTCATTGTGGCAACACAAGAAGGTAATACTCCATGACTTGCTACAATTGAGAAGCCCCTACCAAAGCTCTTAGTCTTGACATTTGTAAGTTTGGGGTTGTTGAATCATGGAGACTCAGCGATTTCATCTTTTCCCTACATTGTTCTTGTGACGATGGAGTTGTGGCACAAATTAAGTTTCATTAGCCCAGAGATTGGATTGGATTCCCCTCAAGGAACATCTCCGACAAGATGGGTCGAATCATTATAAAGGTTTTGATTATCCAGAGAGGGAAGTTTTTAGGTGGCAAACTGCGTCGCTTGCTTTAATTTGGGTTGTGTGGCAAGAAAGAAATGCGAGGAATATTTGAGGATACAAGTAAGGATTGCAGAGAATCTTTGGGATTTCATTCACTTCCTTGGCTTCTTCTCTATGGGCTTTTTTGTTCCATGTGTTTTTAAGGGCATTCCCTTAATGTGTTACAACTAGATTGATTAGCAGTGTGTAGCTCCAACGGGATGGTCTAACCTAGAGAGTTTTGTTTGTTTTACATTGTAGCTTCTTGTTTTTGTATTCTTGTTGTTTAGTTTTTCTTGGTGGAAGGATTCTTCATCCTTCTCTGTACTTCTTATTTCTATCAATATATCTCTTTCGTCATTTCCTATAAAAATTTAGACGAAAGCATGTTGTCAAGAATCAATACAAGTTAGAATTAGATTTCTAAATTGGCTTTGTTGTTAAAATATAAAGTTTTGAATGGCCTTGAACCTATTTTGGTCTATTGGCAAATCAAATTAAATCAAATTTGATATGATTAGGAAATTTGAATTAGTCAAAAGTTATTTATTCTAGATTTGGTTGTTATTTCCAGCTGTTAGAATTTGGTTTTAAAATTGTTTTTAATTTCAAATAAAATCAAATTGTGGTCTATATCAATTTGCAGTGATCCTAGGAGTGTTTTTAGGGATTTGTTGTAGTCCTTGGCTGTCCCTAGTCTATTTAAATGTATTACCTTCAATTGAATAAAATAATGCAGCATTAGTATTCAAACTATGTTCAGGGTCTTCCAATAAGGGGTCTCCTAAGGCTAGTGTCTTTTAGGACCCGATTATAGATAAAATTTCAAGGAAATTGGATGGGTTGAAAAAGCATTTTCGTCCTTAGGTAGAAGAATAACTCTAATTTAATCTTTGTTTGTCTCACATACCTAACTGTGAAAAGAGAGAAAAAGGAGGATCCCTAATTTTTGTTATTGAAAAATTGTTAATAATACACATTGGACTTGGGTATATATATACATGTTAGTGGGACGCACAATACAATAAGGAAAGAAAAGGAAAAGTAAATAACTGAATAACTTGTACAAGTCTATCTTAACACTCCCCCAAGCCAGAGCAGCATATCATGTTATATGCAGACCAAGCTTGTTACACCAATGTATTTTTAACTCTAAGACCTCTGAGAGAATTTAGTAAAAATATCTGCTAGTTGATCATTCTTGATTGACCACAACTAGTCGCTCACACAATCCTAATCGATCTTCTCTCTCAATGAAAGTGACAGTCAACTTAATGTGTTTGGTCCTTTCATGGAAGACTGAAATTGGATGCAATGAACTGCCAGCCGGCCTTGGCTTCACAAGAGTGAGCTTCATTTGTTCAAAATCCTTTCAAATGTTTCAACTGCCCAAAAAGATGTTTTCAGCCATATGAGTTCACATGGTTGCCAGAGTCATGCCGATACTCGGCTTCAGCACTAAATCCGGCCACCACATCTTGTTTCTCTTCTCTCGCATGGATATTAGGTTACTTCTTCCATGAAAAACAAACACTACAAAGTGGAACATCTATCTGTGGGTGAGCCAGTCCCAATCTGCATCTGTGGTAACCAACAACCTGGGTTATAACCTCTGTTCTCGTAAACAACAACATGATCACCTTGGAGCTGCTGGGTGCTTTTGATATATCGAAGAAATGCGGATTACAGCATCCCAATGGCTTATGCACATGGTGACCTGTAGGAATTGACTAACAACACTCCACATGGGGAGGGGGTTCATCAGTGAAAAGAAATGTCTGGCAAGTAATGGGTGAGGTGAGTAGGTTCTACCATACAAGTCACCGATATCTCCGCAGGATCTCCTAAAGGCTTCCCCTGTCCCTAGTTATAAGGTTGAATTTGAATATCCATTAAGAAGTGTCTACCGGTTTATCAGTCTAGACATTACGGGTTTCTTCCAAATGTCTAAGGCATACTCCCTTTAGGAAGAACCACACCAGAACTGAATTGAGCTATCTCAATCCTAGAAATACTTGAGTTTCCCCAAGTCTTTGTCTGATAAGTAGGGTGAACAAGGTTTGCCTTTAGTCTTCTGAATACCATTTTGATCACTGCCTGTTAAATGACGATGTCATCCACATAAACTAAGCCAGTAACATACAACTGCACTAAAAAGAGTTAAATGCATGAGTAGAAAATGGAACTGGTCTGGTGTCTTGCGGAACAGGTACCAAACTCCTGAACAACTCAAGAACTAAAACGGCACCAATGTCGCTCCGAGGAGATTGCTCAAGCCCAATATACAGGAACAGTGTAACTGGGCACACTAAGACCAGACTCCCTAAGCAACCAAAACCAGGTGGTTGCTTCCATATAACTATCCTCAGCAAAGATCCCATGAGGAAAGGCATTGTTTAATATCTAACTGATTAAAGAAGGCCAGAACGCATAGACGACCAGAAACGCTAGTTTGGCCACAAGGAGGAAGACACAAGTGTCACCATAATATAACCATAAACTGAGTATATCGCCCTTTAGCAACTAGGGGGTGCTTAAGCGCGAACAGCTGACCATCAGGGGCAACCTAACACTATGTAGACACGCCAAACGAAAATGCACACAACTGTTAGATTTACTAAGAGGTAATACTAAGCAAGATTCTCCCAAGTGTCATTGAGTGTATAAAGCAAGTGCATTTCATCTACGCATCGCTGGCGCCGCCTGTGATGGAAAGAAGCTCAGGGGTGCTCTTGGGTAAGAAAGAATAGGATATAGTAAGAAATCCAATGCATGGAATAAGGTGAAGATAATCGAGGTAACTAACTTAAAAAAATTGTAAATGGGTAATGGAGGAATTACGAGTCGAATCGAACCTTAACCTTTCGAAGGAGCAAATGGTAAGTCAGGAGCAGAGGAGGCAAAGCCGGCAGGAGAAGCCAAAGGGATCGGAAGTGAGTCAACAAGTAACACTCGGTCAAGAGAGAGAGGAACAGTGACACGATGACCGGGCGATGATAAGCTGAAGTGGGCCAAAGGCCTCATCAGGTGGGCGAGATTAATGGGAAGGGGTAAGGACTCAGAAAACAGGAAAAGACTCAGAGGTGGAAGAAGAATGGTTAGTCCTCAATAGAAAGTGACTCAAGCGGGAGAAAGTCAGCGAATGAGTTCTTGAGAGGAATATACACGCATAACCCTTTGAAGTCTGGAATATCAAGAGATTGCATTTTTGTGGTTTTGGAGAAAGTTTTGGTCCTGTCTAGGAGTGAAGAAATGACAGAAGCATTACAATCACCAAAAACACGGAGGAGGAAGGAAATAAAGTGTTTAATCAAGAAAGAAGAGAATGAGGAAATCCGAGTCGTGTAATACAGATGAGCGGCAAATACGCACTAATCAAAATAACATGGCTGTATGAGAACAGTGTCCCCCATTACCAAACGAAAAGGAACATTACTAATGGGCAGAAGAGTACGGGGCTATGCGTCAACAGATGTCGATCTTAACGTTAGGCTACCAGTGCCAAGCTTTTGTGTTGTGGGAGTATGGAGCACAGAGAGTGACTAATAAAGGATTCAATGTTGGGGGACAATGAATGAAGGTAAATGGTACAGAGCGATTGGAGAAATAAAATACTCAAGCTTGGATCATATAACAGTCATTTACAAGTGTAACCAAGCAGCGAAATACTAGAGGAAGATATTTTAGGAGGCTGGCAGAATGTGCTGGAAATATTCAAGTGCAGATAAAGGGAGAACTAGTGATAAAATGCATATACTCTGATGAAAAAGTAAAGGATAGTTGTACGGGTTGCAGCTTGATTTTTATTAAAAGTAACCGAAAAGTACATCGATGAATAGGTCATACAATGAAAGTGACGAAAATATGAAATCCTAAAGTAGAGCGCGGTCCAACAAGAGACCCAAACCACATCAGGTGTGGACAAAGTTGCAAAAAGGAGACTTTGCCCTGATTATTCAAACTGCTTTGGGAACGAGACACCAGTATGTTTTCCCAAATGCTGACAAGCAACTCTACAAGCGCAAGCGACGACAAAGATGAATTTCTCCGAAACTTGGATGATTAGGGTGCGCCTAGGGCGACTGTGGATAAGGAAAGGGAAACAATCAGTGGAAATGCAAACTAGCAAGGAGTTGAAAAGCAAGGGTGAGGTGATAGGGCTTGAGACTCACGTCCTATTATGTCCGAAATCGTCCTTCCCGGTAACTCCGGTCTGACTAGGTCGACAAAGATTTATCAGAAAAAGTGATAGATACAATTAAGAGTGCAAGTTCATTTTTCTGATGCGAAATCAAGAGATTAAAAAGAACACACTCAGGGTGCGTAAGGCAGACAAAGATGGAGAGGTAGGGAAGGGGAGGAGCTAAGTTAAAGAACCAAAAAGCCTTTAGCATGAGTTTGGGAAACCATTAGCTAAGTAACAGCTCACGGTAAGGGCAGAGGTAGTAGTAATAAGAAGAGAAATGATCCTTATTACAGATAAGTGTGATCGAAGCGCCAGACATCTACTAAAATCGAAGGTCAGGAAAGAGTGTGTGGGTAAGACAAGCAGAATGCATTACCATTCTGGGCATGCAGAGCACAACGAGAAGCTGACTGTGCTCTGATAGGGAGATAGTCATCATACCACTGTCAGTGAGGGAAATAACTTAGGCTCTATCAGATGGGTCGGATGTCGCGACAAGTTAGTGACGGTCCGTGAGGCACAGCTCCCGGCCGCTGAGAAATATGAGGAAAGCTGGGAGGCTGAAGGCGGCTGAGGATCAAGATGACTACAGCCACCTGGGCAAGGTGGCGGCGAGGCGCCCATAGCCGGTGTAACTGATACAACCGATCACGAGTGTGGCCGAGCTGATGGTATAGAGCGTTATGCAAATAGGTGCTAATGAGGACATTGGCCTCATACCTTGGGCTCGATGCTCCGCGGGCCCGTGGCCTCGTGCAGACCTGAGATGGACTTGTCAGATCGGTTACCATGACTCCTCATTGCGTCCTCGCTCGGGAAGTTACATTTTGAGATACTAACCATGAGAATCTGAAGTGTTATCAGATGGCAAAGTCTGAGTGAGGAGCATAGCGGAGGAGGCGAGCAAAAAAACATCATCCCAAGCGGATGGAACGGAGGACACTGCCCGAAGAATCGTCATGAGCAGACCGGTCGCGTCTGAGTTACCAGGATACTGTACCAGCAGGGCCATAAGCGTTAAGACCATTGAAAAGAACTTGGTCATCTGTGGTTCGTTGATCCCCCTAACATGCAGTGAGAGAGGCATCACGGTTCAGGGAATTGCGTCCCTTACAGGAGGCAAACTGAGCCAAATAAGTAGATAAATTCCATTGTCTTGTTGTCTGACAATTGACAATAGAAGAAGCCACCCTTAATACAAGACTGGATATCATCGTTGTATGACGCCCTTTTGCCCTGATTCCAAATTTAAAGCATGTTTTGTTAGGCCCGAACAGAGAACGTTAGAATCTTAGGACGAACTGATTGCCATATCACACTACATAAATGTGCATCTATCTTGCGTCCTCTCAATTGTACGCTCTATCAACCTCAGGGATAATATCAACCCTTCTGTGGTAACAAGGTGGATTCCCTCATAAAGCCGTGACCATAAACCAAAGCTCCACAGAGATAGAATAGACAAAGAAAATTTTCACTCTGCCACTGCATTCTCCAAGTAATCAATAAGAGTATCAATGATATATACAGAGGAAAAAATGGAAGCTTTTAGTAGTCATATCTGACCTATTGAGACGAAAATATGTTTGAATCAAATATAGAGCCCTAATACGACTTTCAGAATTGCGACTCGAAATACAGAAAAAAAAAAACTGAGGATCCGCGGTTGTGAGAGACCAAACGTGTAAAGGAAAAACAAATGTGGTCAGCGTACTCGAAGAGGGGTAAGGAACACTTCCTAAACACGTGTAGGGCTTTGGGGTGGGGAGGAGGTGCCAGGCAAAGGACTGTTTAGAGGCCGGCGGAAACAAAAAAACCCCAGAAATGCACTTGTAGGGCTGCTGAAGGGAAAGCACCAGATGGAGCGGTGGCTCGACGACCATCAAACGAGGCTGAGTGGAAGCGGTTGTCGGGAAAACTACCTCCACGCACCTCGCGTCGGGAAACTCGAGATGAGGTTAAGGCCCGCCAGAGAAGAAACGCGCAGCTGGCTTGGCGTGGCGTGGATAAGGAATCTCCCTATGGTGCTTTGGAACAAACGTTGGAGATCTCCTCCTTAGCGCACTGATGGTATGGTCGGTGGGTCGAAACGGACGGTCGCCGGGAAAAGTCACCGGCGGGTGGAGAAGGTTTATGACAGGCGCTGGTGAGGTTTTCTTGACGGCGAAAAGGTTGATCGGCGGATGCAAAGTTTTAAAGAGATTGCGAAAGGTTGACCGGGTAATGAAAACGGTCATCGTGAAAGGATTTCCAAAAAAGTTGAATTCACGGCGATAAATACCGGCAGAATAATTGGTGTTTTTTTCTTTTCTCCCTAGGCTCTGATACCCCATGTGAAAAGAGAAAAGGAGGAGAATTTTAATTTTTATGGTATTTGGAAGAAATGTTAGATATGACCGATCATTGGACTTGGTATACATATAACATGTTAGTGGGACTCACAAGTACAATAAGGATAATAGAAGAGAAAAAGTAAATAACACTGAACATAACTGTACAGCTATCTAAACACTAAAATTATCCTTTGTTATACAAGAGTCATCTTAAACGGCTTACAAGAAATGCAAATGAGATTTCACTTAGTCAGTGTAATAGGGACAGAAAGAGAAGATCATCTTATTGATGAATCCAAGTGTTTCAAGGACTAAGGAAGTAGGGAGGGTTGGGGTTCAAAAAGAATTATTCTTCTAAGGAACAAGACCTCTTTAGGAAAGTGCCTTTGAAGGTATCCTATAGGAGACGCAAAGCTTTTGAGGCACATAGTTATCTTCGAGAATCCTAAGGACCAAAATCCAAATGGTGTAGGATGCGAAAATTGTAGTTAATGTGCACAGTATCGCCCTTGGAAGTCAATTGCTCACTTTGCTACAGGAATTCTAGCAATCACTCAAGGCCTTTTTTGATAGGTAATGAGACAAAGACCTCTTTTTTTATTTTAGAGTTATGGCACAATCTGATTTCAATACCAGCCAAAGTTTGAATTGGGTTCCTCTTAAGAAGTATTAGTGACATGTTGACATTCCCCTTTAGTGGTTTAGGGAATAACTACTAGAAGCAAAGTTTTTTTATGACAAATCGCTTTGTTCTTACAGTTGGATTTTTGATGAGTATGTGGCGAGAAAAGAAATACAAGAATTCTTGAGAAGATAGGTGGAGAACACTTTAGAGATGCATATGGGTTTTAGTCTATTTCTATTCATCTTTGTTGGTTCCACTCATTAACAAAGTTCTTTAGGGATGCACCGTTCACATTATCAATTGTGATTGGAATTTGATATTAAATTAAACAGCGTTAAAATAACATGTGAGTTTGTTTTGATGTTAATTGGAGTGTAATATTTCTTGCTCCCTTCTTATTTGTTTTTGAATCTTAGGAAAGGATTCCTTGATGCCTTCTTTGATAATATCATAGATTTTTTTTGTGAATTATGGTTTTTTTATTGGTTTCCGAATTAAAATAACAATAAAGAACCAAAAACAAATAAAAATAAAAAATATCACTTGGCAAAAAAAGGTGATATTTTATGATTTTGATCAAATGCCAATCTACTTGGAAAACATACGAAAGTGAAGGAAATAAACCACCCGCGCTTTCGTTTGATCTGATTGTTCATTCAAGCCTTGTGCTTAAGAACAAAAAGACTATTCATGTAGACAGAAATTAGTTTCATGTCTAACTGATTTAAATTCTTTTAAGAAGTTTGTGCTCATGGAGTCTGAATAGATAAAACAAAACTGTTTATAAATAAGATTAAATTGCCAATAAAGAAGTGCTTGTTACCGAACACAGTAGTAAAGTCCTGTTATTAAATTAGAATATTGTGACCGGCATAATTTGGAGAAATATGTATATATTGATTTGAGGAATAATTGTTATCTATAGGGCAAGCTGTACGATGACGGGAAAAAAAGTTGGAAAAAACTCCTGAAAAAAATTTGTCCCAAATAACTCATGGAAATTGGTTAGAATTCTAGAACTTCATAATGTTACAATGTTATATACAATATGACTTCTAGTTAAGAGGTCAATGGCAACTATGGACATCGCATTGACGAAGGTTCTAATACTACCACTTTGAAACATTCATCGGCATAGGTTTGTGTCATACGTGAAAACCTAGTAGACAGATGAATTACCTTGGTGTTTAATGTCAAATGCCCTCCAACCTTTCCTCTTGCAAAGAACTTCTTTAATAATCAACCATAATATTGTGTCGGCTCCCTAGTGAGATTCAAGAGGAGTGTTAAATGATCCCATTTCAAAGGTTTGGCTATAAGTGAAGGCAAAGAAGTGTGTCTATGCGTTCAATGCTAATTTGAAATATTAATGGTGGATAAACCAATAGACAAGAAATAATTGAAAGAAGCTTTCCCCTTAATAGTATTAACTTCCAAGATCATTACATGTGATAGGTGCGTTTGATTGAAACTCCCAGGTTCGTAACCCATAGCTTTGAAATATCGAATATAATATGGATACTTATCGGTACTGTGGATTTTACGGATATATCAGAAATATCAGAGAGAATTAAATATGGATAATTTTGACAAAAAATGATACGTAGTAAGGGCGAAAATTAACTCCAAAATTCATGGGAAATAGTTGGAGAAGACCTCCAAAAATGATCAAAATAGATAGAAATACACTGTTAAAAAGTTATTTTCTAAGTATAAATTGACAATAGGTGTAGCTTAAACAAAAAAATATCAGAATAGACAAAGGATATGTTCGTATTCATAGAGATAAATTGTTATTGATTTAGTTTAATAGAACATTAATTCTTTAATTTAATTAAAATTAGAATCTTAATGATTTTTTTTTCATTATTTTCGTATTTTTAGAATAAATTTAATTTTTAATCATTTTAAAATGAAAAAAATCAAAATTAATAAAGAATTTAAAGTAGAAATAGAATGATAAGAAAAAAAAAAATTAAAAAGCGAAGTGATAGTAATTTTAGAATAGGATTAACGAAGATATAATGATGATACATCTATATTAAAACTGATAATTTATTTAAGTCAAATGCACTTCAAGTAATGTAAAATAAATAATGGTGATGCAATATTGATTTTTTTAATATTTCATACACTTTTTGTAATATTTAATGATCATATACAATGATATTAAAATACTTGTTTAGAAATTTATAAATGGTGGTTTTATATATTTATTAATAAATTAAATAGAAACAATCGAGAATTTTATTTATTTTTTTTAATAATAAACTTTAACAACATTTATTATCTACATGATATTAACAATAGCAGAAGTTGGGCTAGCACCGCCCAGTCGGTAACGTAGGCCTGAACCTAAGCCTTTTTGGCCTAGGCTTGCAACTTTGGACCAGTGAGCTGCCCACAGGGCAAAAATATTGAAATTTGACCTGGTTTTGACGCGACTAGCCCACCAACTCCGATGTTGACCAAAGTTTGACTGTCCCGAAAAATCAGCAAAAAGTGCTAATAAATGCCGAATATTTTGACAATTCTAGAAAAAAGTCGAGTCAACGACCTGCGATATTGATATAGTGTCGGCCTCACCCGATAACGAAATTTCGCCGCATATTTTGGTTGAAAAGAATTCGCCGACATTTCAAACCATGGTTCTAACAAAGGAGTTTGAGGCGTTTCACATGAGGGAGTAATATATCGTTGGATTCAACTTGTTGTTTGTAATTTTACAAATACAAATGCTGGGCATTCATTGATATATGGAGGGTTTCCTTCCCGTAGCAATCATTTTAAGCTAAAAGTCTTGCCAATAGTTTGCTAGGAGCATTCTTGGTCCAAATGGGGATTGGCCATATGTTTAGAAACCAATTTCAACATGAACCAATATCTTAGCCCTGCTCAAAACCGAGCTAGTAGAGAACTTGGCCTATTGAGGTAAAGATTTGAATCTCTTGTAGAGGCCATAAAGGGGGGAAAGGTTTAGGCTTACACAAATGGTTTTTTTTGGATTGAAGGTACTCCACTATCATGAATCCAAGACAACAAAGAAAGAATGAGGTCATTTGAAACTATGCCCATCTGTTAATAGAAAGGACGACACCGACTTAATTCTTAGAGAATTTCTAGCGGAATATAAAGCAAAGAGGAGGTATCCATAATTAAATACACAATTTCCTAGCCCATGAGAGGGGCATCTACTTCAAAAGTCCTTTAGGTCATGTAGCATGTGTATAGAGCTACTATACCTATGATTACTTAATCTTTCAATTTAAATGTCATGAAAGAGGACACATCCTTGTCTGGTTCTCAAGTCTTACTATTTCACTGGAATTATTTTTTTTGTTGCTTCTTACCAATATATTGAAGTGGAATTAGTTAGACATTTCTAAAGATTGAAAGATAGCAATTTCCAAACAAAAGTGGTAAATCTGCATGTGCAAATTTATTGAAGAAAGGCAAACTAAACATCCTATCAACTACAAAAAAGAAATCAATAAATAAATAAAACATTGTTTTTTATGCAAATAAGATACAAAACAACAAGAGCTTTTGTCTTCTGGAGGACGCATCCCCCTTGAACGTTTTTATTCAACTACTGAGAGGCCTTATCAAATTCCATTTTCTTGAATGCCAGTTATTAGAAGTATCTAGAGTTTCCATCACTCAATCGTTGTCCTTTATTCTTCCTAAGAAACTCAATACTAAGGGGCCCTTGTGATTGTTGAGCAATGGAGAATGTCGTCTCAAAAAGAGACAGCCCTCCTTCATGCGTGCTTCTCTACTTTCAGACCAAAAAACACCAGGAAATCCCACTGTTTCCAACCACAAGGGACCTGCAGAACAATAATACAAGGTTAAGTTAATCCATGGCAAAAATAAAACAAACAGAAACTCAAAAGTAAATAAGACTTCTAAAGGGTTTTGGCTTTGTAGGTCGAAACTGTCAATCTAATCTATGAAGCAGTATCGTACACTCACGATTTGTCTGTTCAATCAACTGAAGAAGCTCTGTAAGTATGAACTTGGAGCATATTTATCCACCAAAGCTGTTCATCTGACCAGGCATGTGTTTCAAAAGGGAGGATTTTGCAACTCATCTCTGAATTCAGAACTTAGCTTGCAAAGCCTAAGCATGACATACAATATTCATTCAGAAACATTAATAATGTGTAGAAAATATATTCTAAAAAGGCAACACTTCCAATGTTCCTAACCCCTGAAAAATTAATATTGTACATCAATATACGCATGATAAAAATTTTACAGATAATTTTCTAAACTTATTATGCAGATTGAGACAAGGTTTAATTTTTGGATTCTTTAGTGAAAAATTTGGTGTTATATGGCCTTTTGGGCATAAACTTCATAAGATCTTCTAATAATCGAAAGTCATCGGAGAAGTCCCAGTTATGCAGGCAGACACTTCAAAAGGAGTTGCGGCTAGATTGAGCCCAATACTCTCAAGACTGTTTCCAGACCATTTCTCAGTGTGTCAGAAATTTTGATAATTTTTGTCATGGCGCTAAATAAATTCAAAGCATTCAGTGGGAAAAATATAAGGTATTTAGTCCTAAATAAGAATAAATAATAATAGTTTTGGAAGAGAGACTACTCTGAGAGGAGTAATACAATTACAAATTCCCAGCTTTTTCTTACCTGGTAGATGCGAAAATTGTGAGTTTGGAAATTTAAATAAAATTTACTAATATTTGTATTAATTTATATAAAATAGAAATAGTATCTTTTTTTCTAATAGTTAAATAAGAATCAAATAATCCATAGTTTTTCATGTATAAGTCTTCAAAATTATCATGTCAACAATTGAATGTCATATTGGACTTGTGGTCCTCTGTCGCAAAATCCTATTCAATACTAACCTCTTCCAAGGGTGATGTACTCATTGTCTGCATGTCCTATATGTCCATGCTATACCCAGTCATCAAAATAACGCACGTTCCAAGGTTCTCAATTACAGAAGACTTCAGGCCACAATGGATCATTCTGTTTTTATCAGTAGCTGTCATCCACTAAATTTTTCTTAGGACCCTCATAAGGATTCAAAAAATCATAAGATGAATGTGTTACCACATATATGACAAAACTGGAGAGCTCTATTTTGGTACCGTAATTTTGTGAAACAGTGATTGAACAAGAAGCAATTCATGAATCTAGATCAGAACAGAAAAAACAAGAATAAATTGATATTGTCTGCAATAGAAGTGACTAGCTTAGGGAAAGCTTCGATGGCTCACTACAGCAAATAATGAATTTTTTATACACAAGAAACCAAGGTGGATTTTCTTTAATTCATGCAAGTTAGGATATATGTTCATAAATGAAAGAAAGAAAAAAAGAGCATTGACGATCAACATGAATATTATTTAGCAAGTTGGTTTTCAACAAATAGAACACTAAATATACCAGATTGCCCAAAAAAAAAAAAACCAAGAAAAAAAAACGTATACTTTTGTGAGCAATCTTGTTCCACTCTTCTGCATCTAGAACATAAAGGTTCCAGAAATAAGACCTATGTAAAGTGATAGATTGGGAAAAGATCAAGGCCTGGAATCAAACTAAATTCAGAATATTAATCTTGTTGCAAAATAATCTATAATACAAATAGAATAGGATGCCCTTACAGATCTTGGAATTATACTCAAAGTGAGCAATGTCACAAGGACTCAATCTGTGAAAAAAATGCCCTTGATCCCATTCATGGTAGGTAGAAGTACACAGAAATCACTCCATGTAACAGTAAAAGATAAACAGAACTGAACACATCAAGATCTAGTCAACACACCTCTGCCACTCTTCATCGCATCACCCCTTGGGAGGTAGGGTGCCTGGCAAGAATCACAAAGAGGATAAAGGATCTAAGTGGATTAAAGTTTGGAGCTTAGCATTTGTTTTGTTGCTGCAAGGGGTGGAGTAATGTTGTCAGGATGTACTCTGAATAGCTTCAGACAGGCCTAGCGAAAGACAGAGGAAGAAGTTTCACTTGGAGCTTCAGAAGAGCAATGTAGCTGGCACTTTCTCCTCATGTGTATATGTTGCTAAGTGGGAGCAGAAAGAGATTTTCCCTTGTGTTCCCAAAATGAAGGCAGAGTATTAAAGGGGCGGGTGGTGCTAGCCAGAAAGTTTAAGAGCCCTGTGTAGAGCTTCCCCCTTGGATTTTTGAGGTACTCAAAAGCCAACAGCCTCTCCTTGCTCCAGGTTGTATAGCCCAAAGATGCATCAGAGAGGAACCCTTCTTTAAAGTAATGGCAGTAAAGGAATGGTTGGAGGGGTTGGGCAAGGGTTGTGTGGTTGTCAATTTGGAGGTTTGGGATTATTTCAACACAAATGCAAGCCATAAATCAATGTTCTAGTGGGAAAATGGGTAAGGTCTCAGGTGAGACTACTTTTCTCCATCCTGAAAGTCTGGGTTAAGTATAATTGGAGATGAGAATGGATAGTACCATCTTGCCCTTCATAGGTTGGCTTTCCTATTTATTTGAGTTTGGATTTAGTTATTGAAGTCAAAGTCCTTGAGAAAAGAGTGAGCAATGGTTCAAAGGAAGAGGCTATTGTAAAAAAAAAAAAAAAACGGTTCTAAAGGTGGCTAACTTAGGGAAGGCGGATAAAGGTGGCTTGAATTAGGTGAATGATATATGGGTCCTTCTTTGGTTTTTGTGGCAACAGAGGCTTTTTTAAAGCAATCTTAGGTTGAAGCTTGTGGAGGCTTCATAGTTGTTAAATGAAAGACGACTGCATGCTTCTGAAATTTATAATGGGAGAGGTGTAGTAAACAGATGGAAGGAAGGTCCCAAGGAAGTTTGCAAAGTTATGGTAGGAAGAAGCTTTACTTTCGCCATTCAACTGTGGTGGAGTTCCCACCATGGATTGTTGGTGTGCAGCCACTCAGGCCTTGTAGGTAGGAGGGTGGAGGTTGGAGAGGACCTTGGCACGGTAGCTCGATTAACACACTCGCAGCGAGAATAGGAACTTGTGGAGCCACTGATGCAACAGTAAACATCGGGACATCGTTTGGCATTCACCGGCCGCGCCATGAAATGAAGGGGGGTTGCCATTAGTTATTGAGCTGGATGGTAGGCATTAGGCGAACTAATGGATGCGTGTGTGTTTCGTTTAAAAAGGGGAAGTCTAGGCCTAAGGAGATGATTGGCGGCCTTTAGCATTAACGAGAGCCCTTTGATCGGCAATCCTTTCTCATCAGGCCTAAACCATGAGCTCCTAGCAATCGTGAGGCGTTTCGAAGGTTCATTCTCCTCGACATGATTGGTGACGTATCAAGGATGAATCTCAAACCTCCAACCGTTGAGAAGAGATTACTCTAGTTAAGCGTTGTGTTGTTACCGCCTATGGATGTTAACTCCTATGTGAAGGGAGCCACTACTTCCCAAGTAAGCTTCATACTACCATACTCTATTAAGTGCACGCGGCATTCTCGATCCTTTTTCAATCTCAAATGGCAATCTTCCGAATGGAAAAGACATGGGGAGCTATGGTTCACAATGGGGATAACACTCTTTAAATGGTCTTTTCCAAAAAAGCTGAAAATTTAATGGTTGGAACTCTGCTTTATTCTGAAAAATAGGAAATGGTGGACGTGTTAAGCAAGCACTTATTGAGAGGTGGTTGTAGTGATCAAGAAGCAGGTTCAGTTGAGGAGCCTTCCTCATTATGCTGATTCCCCTGCATGGTAGAGCAAGCCAAATCCTTTCAACTGCTAGACAGCGGACGCCAAGAATAACCGGTAAAAAATTAGCAACTTTTCAACATATTATGAGGGAATGTCAATCTGAGTGACTTAAGGAGGAAATTAATGGCTTCTAAGAGAGTGGTTGGAGAATAGAAAGAGGAGCAAGAGATTTAAAGTTCGAGTAAATAAAAAAGATTTGGCACTTGATCCCAGATTTAAGAGGAGACTTCACAAAGTGAGTGCTCCATTAACCATGGAGAGGGTGCGGAGGAGTTTCAAGAAAAGGAAGGTAGGAATAGAAGCTATTTAGAGATATCAAGTTTAGTGAAGAAGATGATTGAATCTTTATCTCTTTTGCCATCTTGAGAAGGAAATGCCAAAGCCGGCTCAGAGTGCTCAGTCAGATTATAATAGGTGTTTTTTTTTCAACCACAGGTAAAAGGAAAAGGGGAGAGAGAGGTGCGGAGTTAGTGGCAGGGGGTCTCTGTTGTGACTCGCTAAGTGGTTCGACTAGGGGTTCTTTTGTTCATTCTAGGTAAGGTTTTTTATGTTTTTTTTCTTTGTTGGTTTTTTTCGCTAAAGGGTTTTCCAGCCCTTGGTTGACCTAGGTGTTGGTAGGACGATGGGTTTTAAATATTTCCTCTCTTCTTTTATTGCTGCCTATGGCTTCCATATTTGTATACTCCGTGTGGTGCTGATGTTAGCACGCATTTTGCAAGCGTTTTTTAATATATTTTTGCCTATTTACCCTATCAAAAAGAAAATATTTGAATCCTTTTGTGAAAGATTTGAAAGTCATATTAATGATTATGAAAAGCAGAAAGTAGCAAAGGCTTTGATTCACGTTGTAGAGGGTAAAACGTACGTTCATACTAGAAAGAGACCAAGGTGACATTAATGTCGAGTATTGTGAGCGAATTTTTAGGAGTACAAGAATATAAATTGGGGTAGTGTGAAGGGCCAGAGGGCAGTATGGGTAATTTTAGTTTTTTGGGGAACAATAAGAGCATGAAAGCTTCTGATCTGGAGGTAGAAATGGGGTGCCTCTCTTTTCATGTTGGTTTATAGAACTGGCACAGATAATTTTAATTAGATGCTGTTTAGGAGTGTATAGGCTCAATTCTAATGGAGAGAGAGAGGAGGGTCCTATGGTCAAAATTGAGGAGAGTATATAAGCATTTGTGGAACAACCTGTTTGCTGTGGAAGGGATCTTATGTTTGTCGGATATCCTAGGGGAAAGATAGAAAATTTGAAGATGCATAGATGATCTGTTCAATTGAGGGATCACTCCATTGCGGCGGGTCCTTTTACTAAAAGTGTGGTGATCTAAATATTCAACTCTTTTCTAGACTGGGTTAGCTACCTGATTCAAAAGAGTGGCGACAACTTGTTTGACCAGAGTGTGTTTGCCTAAACTTGGTTTTTGAATCCTTCTCCTATTGTTATTGATGAAAGGAGATGAAGGAAGGCAATGCCTTTTGGGTTTGAAAGATATGGAAGCTAAATATAGAAGGTTTTAAAGACCCTAGTTAGAATTGGTGGGTAAGGCTAACAGATGTTTCGTGGCTACTATAGCCACATTTTAACTAAAGGCTTGAAGGCAGGATCCACAAGTCTAGAATGAGAGGTGCTAGGGAATTTGCTACTAATAAAGTTGCAAACTCTCACAGATTTGGTTCGGGGATGCAAAAAAAGGAGACCGCCCTTTCAATGAGGAAAGTGAGGTTACAGAGGGGATGAAATGGGAGGAGTTAGAATGTAGGTAGTAAACATATAGATCTCACTAGAGGTAGAAACAAGAGAATTATGGCTAAAAGAAAGAGAAAAAAAATTCAGCAAAGTTCTTCACAAATGTCAAATTCCCGATAGAAGGTACTTATTTGGTTACAATTAAAGTTGAAATTTAAGAAGAGCAGGAGAGCTTCAAGAAAGGCCTTATTTGATGAATTAGTATGATAGTCCATATGGAGAAAAAAAGGTGAAGGCTTAGGCATCAAATAAATTTGTCTATCTAAAACAAAGGCCTAATCTTGGAAAATGGTGTTAAGAGATTCGCAACTAAGAATAATGCCCTTTGGAAGCAAGTCTTATATGGGAAGAGGTGGGGAGGAAGAGGAAGGAGGTGCTCGAGAGCATTCGAAGGAATAGGATATGGGGTGGAGTTGTGGAAAGGCTCTAATTAAGAGCAAGTGAGAGGACGTCATAGATAAGGAATTGGGTATGAGGGTGGAGAAACGGTCAGGGAGGGTAGAAAAATTTTGGAAAGGATAGATGTAACAACAATGATTCCGCTAGAGAGGCTTTTTCCTAAGTTTTCTCTTAATGGTCCCTGCTAAAAAATGTACACCATTGATATTGTGGGAGTAAGTAGGTAGAGAGGCTGCTGTTGGAGATTCCTTGTCTTAACAAGACAAAGACATTCGACTAAAGAAGTGAGGAGAGGTGTAAGGTTTTTTAGAGATTGCACGGGGCAAATAATTAGAAGGGATGGTAGAGATATCATAATAGTTGGATCATCAAAGAGTGGCAAATTATAGTTTAAATAATCGCTTTAACTTCCTTAAGAAAATCTATCGAAGAATGTGAGGCATTTCCGATCTGGCAATTATCAATGACCATGGGATTCCAAATGATGAGGTGTTGACTTTTTTTGTTTTAGACGCTTTATGGGAGACATTCTAACTATCACAATCAACTCAATAAGAGAGGGGTTCACAGTTCGTCGGGTAACGTGTTATTCTGTGTAAGTAAAGGAAGAACGATGGACCATAAATTCTCTTCATTGTCCAAAAGTCATGCTTTGCATTAAATTTATGTCCTATTGAGGTGTTCTCAGTAGTGGTGAGTGCTCCTTAGTGTCGAAGATGTCCTTCTAAACGTCTTATGGTCATTAACCCTTTGTGTAGGAAAGACAGTAGTGAGAGCAGCTCCTTTATTTTGATTTTTTGGGAGTAGAAGAAATAAGAGGCTTTCGAGAACACTAAGAATTGTCAGAGTGAAGGCAATTAACAACATTTATGTATCGGCAATTTTTTAAGAATAGGATTAGGGTACGCACAAGAGACAACTCTTTGCAATTGATCAACGCGTATCGATAGTTGAACTCTAAGAAGTTTAAGTAAGGCAAGGGTGTTTGTTTTTTGTTGTTTCCCTACATGGTGGTTCACGCTTTAGCGCTTGAAATACAACCATGTAAGCTTTTGTGTGCCCTTTTGATAACACTTTTATACAATTGATCCTTACTATCACAAAGAACCATGCCAAATTGTTGCAGAATTTTCTTTCATTTAGAACCATGCTGATACTTGGTCAAGTTCTTCCAAAAAGAATACAACAAAACGAAAATCCAAAAAGAGTATTCATTCAGGTCAATGTCCTAAATTGTCTGCATTCAAGGAACAACACTGTAAACCAACGACGTCAATGCTAGTTAGTGAATTCAGACAATGGTCAACGCAAATCCCAAGAAACATTCATAACAATTTCCATAGAACTAAATTTTGCCCAAGAGCTCCAATGTGGGGCATAGCTTAATACACAAGGATCACTTTCATGCTGGAATTGCAGATCCGACATACTTTTCAGAAATAAGTTCTCACAACATAATAAAATAATATCAAAAATCATACAATGAATCTCACATTCAGTGAAACCCTTAAGTGGCCTAACAATTAGGGGTGTTATGGTAAATCCATATTTGCCTTGCCGCCCTAACTTGAGGTAATATCCTCCTTTAAAAATCAGATGTGACCTCTCTAATATTCCAAGTTTGGTCACTCCTTGAAGCCAAAATTCCAGTTTGTTAACACTTGAAGCTGGAACTTGGTTGTCTGGACAAATGTGATGAAACTATTTTGATACACTTCAGGTCAAGCTATAACCTAAACACCAACAAAATTAAGAATATGATTATCTGTTTGATTAGTGACTAATATACTTTGGCTGGAGGTTCCTCGATAAAAATCTAATCAAAAATCAGAGTTCAAGCTAATATTTCACAGAAATAATAAAAAGAAGAACAATGATGAAATTCTTCAACAAATTAATATGATAGGGCAAATGCAGTTCCCTCTCTATATCATCAACATCCAAGCAATTATGGCAGTGATTCCACAATTGAACTTCATTTGGTTGCCAAGAACATGAGGAAAAAGAAAAGGAAAAAGAAAAGGAAAATAAAAAGGTAAAAACTCAAAACACCACTTTCAACTAAACAATTGCCGCATTGAACTAAGTGGAGCTCTGGTGATTATGTTGTTTTTCAGGATCCAGACATAGCAAAATTTAAAGACATGTTTGGTTCTGTTACCAGAAAACGGTTTTCAAAAACCAAAATTGTGTTGTGGTCAGTTGATAAATACGCCCTAGAATTCATAGATTGCATTTACTGTTCTTTTCCTCCATTCTCTCGGTAACCAAACAGCTACCACAAAACTAGACTCACCCTTGGTGCGTCCCTCTAAATCAAGTTTCTTCAACCTCCCGTCGCTCCCAGTCGCGCTAATCTTCAAGTAAACCCTGTCGCCACCTGGTCCAGTCACCGGAATACAATCACCGTCAATCTCTGACGCGTATCGCGAAACGATTCTCTCCTCATCAACAACCATAGGCTCCAAATCACCGTCACTGTCCTGCGGCAGCGAGTACCGCAGCCAATCTTCCTCAGCTCCGGTCTCAGACAGATCAGCTTTGCTACGCTTTCCAGAATCGGGGGCATCTGGTCCGTCGGATAGGGGGCGTTTCTGGCCATTGACTTGAGGTTGTGAGAGTGGTGAAGGAGGTTCAGGGAGCTGTTCTTCTTCTTCTTCAGGGTAGGGTTCTGGGGGTTCTTGGTCTTCGTAGTCTTCGAGGTCTTGGTGGAGGTGAGAATTGGCTTCCAGCCATTCGAGCTCTTCTGGGAGGGGAATGTACATGTTGGCGTCCATTGATGGGTGAAGGTGGGCAGGAGAATGGTTGCAGAGAAGTGATTGAGATTCTGGCACTCGTTTGGCGGGAAAGTGAAGAGAATAGCGACAAAGCCGGGTTAAGGTGGTATTGGTGGTACTTAAGGGAAGGAGAAAAGATAAATGTTTAAAGAGAAATAATTTTCTTGCATTTGATTTTATTATGAAAAAATAGGGGAGAAAATCTAGTATAATTAAAATTATTATTAGTTAATATATTTCAAAAATATTTAATCTTTATAAAAAAAAATAAAAATAAATATCTTTAGTGACTTTAAAAATTATTCTAGGCATTTTCTGTTTTTCTATTTTTTTTTTCTCCTCCATTTTCTCTATCATTTTTTTGATAATCAAAGATAGTCTATAAGGGTATTTAATAAATTAATCTAATCACTCCATAACTTAATTTAAATTCATTAATTTAGATATATTTAATAAAATAATTTAATATTATAAATGAATTTAAGTAATAAGTCAAAAAAATTAACTATTTTTAATCTTTAATTTTTTTTTTTTTTGCAATCATTTAATAATATATGGTAATGGTATACTTTTACAAGTATAGTTCTACATCTACTACATATCTTTTATAATAAATGTTCATAGTTATCTCATATATTTATCATACTGTAAATAGATGTTTAACAAATAAAGTTATTATTTAAAGCTTAATAAAATAAATACGAGTTAAAATTAGATGAAGATAAATATTAATTAAAATCAGTGAAGATAAATATAGTTAAAATTAATAAGAATAAATTATATTAATTAGATGATTTATATAAAATTTAAATTAACTTTATTAAACAACCTTAAATCTTAAAGTTTAAAAATAAATAATAGTTTAAATAATAGTTTAAGAATAATTTAATTTAAAGTCAACTTAACTTATCAAGTAATAAGTATTAAATTTTACAAAACACCCTTTAAGTGGTAAAATTTTAATACCAAAATTATAGGTGCTCAATTTTATAAATAAAAAGTGTTTTGTATTATTTATTCAAAGTAGTAAATTTAATTTGAATATTCGATAATAGAAATAATGAAAGTTTGTTTTATTCTTTACAAATTTAAGGAATATTTGGTAAAACTTAATACTTTATTACTTAATGACTTAAGTTGAACTTTAGTTAAATCATACTTCAGTCATTGATTTAAAAACTTATTACTTTAAGTATCAGGTTGTTTGATAAAATTAATTTAAAATTTATTATAAATCATCAAATTGAATATATTTATTCTCATAAATTATTATTTGGGTAAAGGAGATCAAATAACAATGGAGGTCATGGAGTAGCAAAAGAGATTATGAGAAATTATGACAAATGATGGTAAAAAAGTAAATAAAGATGTAAATTTAAAAAATGAGTTAATTGTTTTTACTTATTACTTAAAGTTGTTTTGTTGAATTTCTTTTTTCAATGATGTACTTTTTTTTATACTTATCAACAGATAAAAAAAAATTGAATTTAGAACAGAATAGGCACATCATGGAAGGTCATGGAGTAGCAAAAGAGATTATGAGAAATTATGACAAATGATGGTAAAAAAGTAAAATAAAGATGTAAATTTAAAAATGAGTTAATTATTTTTACTTATTACCTAAAATTGTTTTTTACTTTAAGTTATTTTACCAAATATACTTAATTTACTTAACAACTTAAATTAAGTCATTAAGTCACTTTAAGTTATTAAATTGGTTTACTAAACACACATTTAATTTCATACTTATCATATGCTATTCATAAATTTTTAAACATTGTGCATAATATTTCATGGAAATAAAATTATATTGTTTAAGTGAAATTGATAAATTTTTATCAATAATACAATTTTACATATTATGGTTAAAATTAATATATATAATTAATGATTATATTTTAGCCATCATTTATTTGGAAAGACTATATATTTATTAGTAAATTTTTCATGAAGAAAATAATTGGTATGAAACACTCATGCAGCACTTCATTTTCACTTTAAAATTTTAGCTATAAGAATAAAATTAAGTAAAAAGAGTTTTTATTTATAGTTTAAATTATATTTTATGGACCCCGCATTTCGGCTCATGTGCTTCTACTAGATGGCGAGCTCGATTTTTATTTTGAAAATGATTTTATTTATTAGAAAATGACTTGGAGTCACCACTTATTTTTGTTTTATTTTTAAAGGGTAAACAAAATAAGAAAGAAAACTCTAAGTGTGACTCCTTATTTTGGAAAAAATGGTATGTGAAAAACCGGATCGGATTTAATTATTGCTAATTATTCCTTAATTACTGCTCTGATACCATTTGCACCCAGGACATACAACAGTTCATGCACGCAGTAATTAAGCAATAATTAAGAAATAATTAGCAATAATTAAATCTTTCTAATTATCTCCAAGCATAAAAACAGAAATATTTAATTTCTAATGCTGTCTAATTTATTGCAGAAATTTAAGCATAATAACACAAATATTTGAATCTGAAAATTTTGTTTATTGAAAATATACCTTAATACAGAGAGCTGATGACTACAGGTAGTTGATAGCAGAGGAATGACTCTAACTCAAAAAGAAAATTACAAGAGAAATTTTTTGAACTCTCAGAATTTTTTGCAACTCTCTAATATTTTTTCTTGCAGCACTCTTACTGAGCTCTTGGACCCTTGCCGACCTCTCTACCTTGCTCTTCCCACTCTGCCTCAAGAGGAAGCCTTGGAGTTTAATTTATAGCGGAGGCTTTAGGCTTCAATAAGGTATTGTGCCTTTGATTTCTTCCACGTGTATGAGGATGGCAAAAGGTAAGTATCTTTTCATGCTTTTTAATTTCCCCACGTTGTCTTTGAGGAATAAAGTAGGAGACAAATCCCACTATTCACGTCCTTTTACTATTCATTTTTTTTTTTTTTACAATCTCTTTTTACATTTTTTCTACATGCTTCAAATTTTTTTTTTTTTTTTACTGGATAAATACAAAGAGACAATTGTACAGATATACAGATGTACAAAAGATTTTTTAAATCTTTTATCATGATGGTTGCTAATGCATATAGAATCAAGACTAGTAATTCTGACTTTCATGCTGTCGGTGCCTTGGTCATAGGATTCACTGGTTTGCTTAAAGGATGGTGGGATCATTATTTGAGTCAAAATGATAGAGAATATATATTAAATGCAAAAAAGACAATAATCAAAGAAGAAGGAACATATGTCCAAACTTATGAAGAAGATGCTGTCAATACTCTAATATTTGCAATAACAAAACATTTTATAGGAGATCCAGTCTATTTTCAAGAAAGAACTTCTGAAATCCTTAACAATCTTAGATGTCCAACACTTCAAGATTTTAAATGGTATAAAGATATGTTTTTAGTTAAAGTTATGTCAAGACCTGATTGTGGAAATCATTATTGGAAAGAAAAATTTATATCAGGATTACCCACCTTATTTGCAGAAAAGGTTAGACAAAGAATAAGAAATATTCATAATGGTAGAATTCCTTATGAGTCATTAACATATGGAGAATTAATTACTTTTGTTAATAATGAAGGTTTAGCCCTTTGTACTGATCTCAAATTAAAGAGTCAAATGAAAAAAGAGAAACAAGATAATAGGAAAGAATTAGGAAAATTCTGTTCATATTATGGTTATGATACATTAGTTGCCCCTTCAAAAAGAAAAAATAAACAAAATAAAATAAAAAGTAAAAAACCTTCAACAGAATCAAAATTTCAAAAGAAGTTTGTAAAATCTACTCCTAATAAATCAAAACCTCCAAACAAATCAAATTTAAAAAAGAAAACTCCTACTTGTTATAAATGTGGAAAAGTAGGTCATTATTCAAAAGATTGTCAATTAGAATAAATTAATTCATAGAATAAGTGATAACTTAAATTTAATGGAATTGAATTAATGATTGATAGAATGATGCAATCAAGGACTATGATCAGAAGAAGATAATCCAAAATAATAAACACGAATCCAAGTGAAGACTTCAAGTTTAGGAAGAAGAGTTAGATAATCAAAAAGATTGTGATGGTATTTGTGCATGCTCATATAAATCAATAAATGTGATTTCAAAAAACTCAAAAATTCTTTCATTTTTTATTCGAATCATGTGGCCCTTAATGAATCAATATTTTCAATTTTGTCAAGCTAGAGATAAACATATTAGATATCCTTTTTTATGTGGAACTAACAAGTTGAATTTCTCTACAGATGCGAGCAAGAAAAGATTAAATTTGAATTTATCTTCCAGTATTTCCTAATGCCAATCTTCTTTTCGGATTCAAAAAAGATATTGAAAGGTTTAGATAGATACAAAAATGCATTTAGACAACCCTGGAAATGCAAAAAGTGACATAAAAAGTTGGAAGCTTAAATGCTTTTATCTTCCATTTTAAACAGCTTAAATGATAAATTAGAAAGTTTTTCTAACCCTTCAAAGTTCTGATATATTTGACCCCAATGGATACAGATCTTGAAAATTTTAATTTGCAAGGAAAAAGCAGAAGAAGTCAAAAGATGCATTTTCAAAGATTTTGAAAATGAATTTCAAAAAGGATTTTCAAAAAATGAAGGTTCAAAACTTTCTCAGGAAGACCAAGATGTCAATTTCAGATTTCATTTTTCAGTTGAAAATTTTGGAC
>JBAPGN010002613.1:0-13260 GCA_037355405.1 Vitis amurensis
TAAATGATATCAATATTATCAATTTATAAAATATGAAAATTTATTCACATTTATTATATTCCACAAATTTCTATTTTGCCCCCTCACCAATATTTCTGACTCCACCCGTTGGGTACATTCATCTTATGTGTTACATGGACAATCCTTTCATAAAATATGTATGAAAAACCAAGATAAAATAAATATAATTAACTAACTAATCTATAAAACAAAGCACAATCATGTAAAACTTGGAAAAAAAAATCAAATGAAGAAGCTTATAATTATTAAAATTCAAGCCAGCTAATTTGTTAATTATCCAAACGATACTACAAAACTTTTAATAAAAAGAAGTATATTTAAAAGAAATAAAGAAGTTGTCAAAATTAATTCATAAGAATTTCTTGCCCATAATTATCAAAGCTCATAACTACTTAAATTAAAAATTTTGGTGGGTAGATTTAAGTAATCATGTGACGTATGTCAATTATGCATTAGGTAGATGGAGATATGAAATAAGCTAAGTTGTCCACTTAGAACTCTCTAGGCCATGTGGCTCCTAATAGAAAGTAGGAACACTAGGTGAAGACTCTAAAGCATTTCAATTGTCCACTTCATATTATATACGTGAAGGCTCCAAATTAATCACTGAACATGTTCACTTTAAACTACTCTAAATCCCATGTGGCCTGGTAGAGAACATGGACATTTATTGTTCATTAGGTGAATACTTTAAGTTAATTATCTTACCATTCCAAATCAATCAACTTATCTACCTAGGACTAAAGCCCCATGTGACCATGATAGAAAATATGGTTGTTATCTTGTTTTTCCTCACCATCCAGAAGTACAGCTTTGACTGCGCCCAGTTTCTTAGGATCAGGTCACATGGGTACTATTAATGCATAAACAAATGTGAATTATTATTAAAGATGTCGAAGGAATACAATATCATACAATGTGGCTCCACATGCCCACATCCATTGATATTCCAACTTTAGATGAAATGTGTAGTATGCTTGTGTGGTTTATTCTTTTGTTTTTTTCCCAATGGGTGTTTGGTTGACTTGAAAAGGTCATTGTTTTATTGGATATTTAAAAAAAGAATAAATGCATATTGAAGATATTAAAAAATGAAAAAGAAAATTAAGAAAAATGATTTTATCATATTTAAATTATTATCAAATTATAAATTCAAATATAATTAAAATTAATAAAAATGAAGTATATATTTTAAAATTATTTAATCTTTATATAAATAAAGAAAAAATGAAATGATTTTAAAAAAGCATGTGAAAGTAATTTTTTATTTTTCACTTTTTTTCACTCTTATATTTTATTTTTCTCTCTATTTTTTCCTTTTTATCTTTTTCTGAAAAATTTCCCGAAACAAAACTCAATCTTATAAAAGTAACACAAAATTGCGATAAAAAATAAAGTAACACACAATTGCAATAAAAAAATAAAAGAAAAAGAAATTAGGCAAATTGAAAAACTTCACATATATCAAAATTCAAGCTAATGAGGAAAAAAGGTTATTGTTAGAGTGAGCCATCTCTCTCTCTCTCTCTCTCTCTATGTGTTGAAGAAGCGGGAAAAAACACCATGCATGCAAGTGGTGATAAATATAAAACGTTGTGTTTAATTGATGTGATGGATTAATGTATTATTAATGCATTATATATCTATTTCATGATGGATGTTAGATGTTTGATTCAATCAACCTCCTCTCATGTAAAATCAGAATCTCATAAGATACAAGGATGTCAACGTGCTCACATGCAAAATCAGAATCTAATAAGATACGAGGATGCATGGGGTGGCCAGCCATTCAATATATGTATATATAATATTAATTTGACCGTTGTATATAAGAAAATGTGACTTAAAGAGATTCAAATCTATCAAATTTAAAAATTAAATTAGCAGTCCATGGGTTGAATAGTGGACAAATCACATGGAGTCGAATATAAAATATGGAAATTTATAATGAATTAAGTGGGTGTAGGTTATTGATGATGCATTGGAGGTGTGAATTTTATGATACAATAGGTAGAGAAGCGTCCGGGAAACACCATGCATGCAAGTGGTAATTAATATAATTGTATTTTATATATAAAAAAATATAAATATAAAAAATATTTACTTGTTTGAAAATCATGCCGATGAGTTTATATATACAAAATTTTATAGTTATTATTAATATTTTTAGAATTGAATGATCATTGAACCAAAAATTATGGGATAGAGCCATGGATGAATCATGGTCCAATCTTGATCAACATGACATTATGAATATAAATTTTATATATTATTAAAATTAAAACTAATTATAAAAAGTTACAAAAAAGTTTTTTAAGATATTTTATCTTTTATATTTAATATAAAATATTAAATTATGATAGGAATAAAATGTAAATTTATTAGTATTTTAAGAATTAAATACTTATATTTGTTCTAAATTTTTTCTTTTCTACATAAATAATAATAATATATCATATTAGTATATAGTATTTTATTTACTATACTTTATATTATAATGTGATGGGTAGTGACATTTTATTAATTAAAAGCAATAGCCTATGGTCATTACGAGACCCCACGATCGTATGGAGACTATCCTGTGGCTGTCCAAATGTTAGTTGTACAAAGAGACGTTCGGACAACACCCTAATTTATTGCACACGTAATAAATACACGAAACCGTTATACAAATATTAAACCCTAGTGGTAATTGACTACGAACGTCTAACTACAAGTTGCGAACCATTATTTGCATGCCGATTAATGGCAATTAAGACATTAATGAAGCACGAAACACATTGGTAGCTTCATCGCTATAGAAAGGCCATCATACATTCGAAATAGGTATGAAAATAATAATGTTTTCAGAATTGGACCGTTCATTGAACCGGAAAAGTTACCGGCTCACGGTTCACTAGTCGGACCAACGATCGAACTTGTAACGTTATAAATATATAATTTATAAATTATTAAAATTTAAAATAATTATAAAAATTAAAATATCAATTTATATATTATTTAAAAATTAAAATTTTGTTTGAAAAATCAAAAAATTAGTTTCAAATTAGAAATTTAATATTTATTTTTAAATAAAAAACTTATTTTAAAATTAGAAATTAATTTAAAATTGTAATGTTTTTAGCATTGAATCATATCTCATACATATAAAAGAGATTTTTTACTTTATCAGCTCCCAATCTCCCACCTTCACACAACACCAAAATCAGAATCTAATAAGATACAAGGATGTCAATGTGCTCACATGCAAAATTATAATCTAATAAGATACGAGGATGCATGGGGTGGCCAGCCATTCAATATATGTATATATAATATTAATTTGACCGTTGTATATAAGAAAACGTGGCTTAAAGAGATTCAAATCTATCAAATTTTAAAATTAAATTAGCAGTCCATGGGTAGAATAGTAGACAAATCACATGGAGTCGAATATAAAATATGGAAATTTATAATGAATTAAGTGGGTGTAGATTATTCATGATCCATTAAGAGATTACTAAAATGTTTTGTTTTTGGTAGTACTTAATGGAATAAATTATTATGAAGTTTCCATGGAAATGTTTATTAAGTTGGAAAAGTGTAAGGAATAAGGAAAGTAAATCTTATAAGGATTTTTGAATATGAGAAACAAAAGTTCCTTTTTTGGATAAGGTGCTCTCAAGATTTTCAAAATATCATAAATTGGTAATTTCCTTATTACACTAAAGTTTCTAATTTTAAAAATAAATATTTTAAAAATATTTATTAGAAATAATTTATCATTAAAATATTATTACCAGAAGGCTTAGTAATTTGATAGAAATAAATTCTTTGAAACATTTCATAAATAAAATATTTATTAATTGGAATTGTATACGGAAAAAGAATTTTATGAAAATAGATTTTAAAATTTTGAGAATGAATATTTATCAAAATTCTTTTTGAAACTTACTCTCATGAAAATTTTAAAATTTTCAAGTTCATATTCTCCTATTACACTAGGTATCTAATTAGGAAATAAATATTTTTGAAAATTGTTAAAGTAAATAATTTATTCATAAGAGAAATTATTAATGGTTTTAAAATGCTCTTATTTATCTCAAAAGATTAAGTAAGAGAAGACCTTAGGTAAGTCCACAACCTTCATTGTGAAACTCATCTTGATTTGGGTTCATTATCACCCAACTGGCAGGTTGAACTCTAGAAATTAAGTGATATGAACTCTTTATTAAGATGAGACTAGACATGTCTATAGTGGGAGCAACCACCCCATCAGTGAGGTTCTTTACTTGGTGACATTGATAGTTCAAAAACAATGGTTATACTAGAATAAGTTGAAAAAATAAAAAAAAAATAAAAAAATATAAATCCTCGATTGAAGAAAACATTAATGTAACGGTTAGATTAACAATTTTGTCATAAAAATCACCTATTCAGAATTACTTCACTTCCACTCATTCATTGGAATTTTTTACAAAATTCTGCAAATTTATTCCTAAGCAAACAAATCCAAAAGATGTGAGCTTTGATGCTTTGAACTTATTAATAACTTTATTAATTTCCAAAATTATCTAAAATTTGAGGAATTCATTAGTTATGCCCAAAAGTTCATAAACAAACTAAACTTTATAAAGTTGTCTTAAATTTTCTTATTAGATTATTATGGTTGACATGACTCCATACTTGGATGGATAGTTCTTTCAAGAGTCTGTTATTTTTTAAAATACAAAGTACCACAAAAGTTCTTAAAAATTTCCAAATTTTCATAAATTAAAGCGGTCTAGAATGCTCTTTGAAATTTAGTAGATTGATTTGAATTTTCTTCCTAAGCTATTATTGTCCATATTGAATAGTAATTAGATGGTTAGACTCCTTGATGAGTTTATTATTATATGAAAATTCATCATAATAATTTTTGTTTAATAAATTTATATTAATTTACTGTTAATAAACATTATATTTAAATAATTTTATTATTGATGTAATTAAGCTTTATTAATTTTTTAAAATTGCATAATTTTTTTAAATTAATACTAAATTAGAAATTATTATTCAAAAAGCTAAATGACATGAAAAAACACAAATAATAATAATAAGTTAAGATGTTTTTAAAAGAAAAATAAAAATTAAATAAAAAAGGAAATAATTAATAATGAAGTTATAAAAATTCTAACAACCATTAGGCAAAAAATTTTGATTTTATGCCAATTTTAAAATAACTTACATAAAATGCTGCAAAGAATAATTTATTAAAATATTGTCAACGGACTCATATAAACAATATTCCTAACATGTATTAGGAAAAGTAAGTAATGTAATTGATATTTAATTTAATATATTTTTTATTCCGTTGAAAACCTTCTTATATATAAATGCAAAACCTTCTTATCTAGAAATATTGTCATCGAACCAAGTTTTTTTATGCTTTTATTTAACGACTTAAATTTTATTGTTTACTTTAAAGACCTAGATTTTGACTTCAACATGAGATGTATACGATATCTTAGAATTTTCCTTTGTAAATTTAAGAATTTATGCTTAATTTGGTTTATTTTTTAAATAGCGAGGGTATGTTTCATTCCTAAAAGGTGTTTAAAAATTAGGAAAAAAATATACTAACAAATATGAATATTTTCCCCTTATATTTAGGTACCAAGGAAAATGATAAGAAATAAAATATTAAAAAAATATTTTAAAAAATGTGAAAATATTTTCTTTCTTATTTTCCTTTAAATGCAAACCATAGACATTTATTTTTCTTTCCCTCAACCTTTTAATCAACAATCAAATACAAGAAAAAATTTATACTCTTTGAAAGAAACCAAAACTGTTCTAGAAAAAACTTCCAGATACAAAGTATATACGTATATTTATAACGGAGTAATTACATTCGGATTAGATCAAACCTTAGAAAATCTAAGGTTGTTACAAGAGATAAACGTTTAAACATAGATTACTAACATTCAAATATAGGATAGAGCCATTGGAGATAAACTCGGAAACGCAGCTCACTGGTTTGATGGAAACGCAACTCAATGACTTGAGTTTTGAATATTTGAATGATCATTATCATTATCGTTATCACTAACATTGCCCCGCAAACTGGCGGGAAGATTGTAGATAGCTAATTTTTCATGAAGGAAACAAAATCTATCAGCCGTATGTCCTTTGGTGAAAATATCTGCAGGCTGAATAGAAGTAGAAATGTGCTCCAAAATGATGTCTCGATGTGCTACTTTCTCACGCACAAAATGATAGTCCACTTCGATATGCTTAGAACGGGCATGAAAAATAGGATTAAAGGCAAGTGCAAGAGCACTAATGTTATCACACCAGATAACAGGAGGAGAATCAAGAGAAATTTTTAGTTCACATAACAGCATACGCAACCAATATACTTCAGCGGTAACTAGAGCCAGACATCTATATTCAGCTGCAGTGCTTGATTTAGAGACCACTGGTTGTTTCTTTGCCGACCAAGAGATAAGATTAGGACCAACAAACATGCCATAGCCACACGTTGAACGTCTGTCATTAGGGTCACTAGCCCAATCCGAGTCACAGTATACGTTAATGGCAAAAGAATCGAGTTTGAAAAAAAGGCCAAAATTCAGAGTATTTTTCAGATAACGTAGGACACGCTTGGCTGCTGTCCAATGAGCTGTAGTTGGGGATTCCATATGTTGACAAAGTTGATTCACGAAGTAAGCAATATCTAGGCGAGTGAGAGTTATATATTGTAAGGCACCGAGTGTGTGACGATATTCGGAAGGATCAAGCAGGGGATCTCCATCAAATTTGGATAGCTTAGTACCCAAAACACATGGGGCACGATAAGGACATATGCCAATGAGGTTGACACGATCTAAGAGATCAATAATGCATCTTGTCTGCCGAAGATGTAGACCAGAAAAATCATGGGTAGCTTCAATACCCAGGAAGCATGATAACTGCCCAAGGTCTTTCATAGCAAAATCCAGCTGAAGATTAGAGATCAGCAAATCAATAAATGACCGAACATTAGATGTCACGGTGATAGGTGAACAAAGAGGGATCAACCTAAGAGCTTACAAATCCGAGAGATAAAAGGAAGGCATTAGACACATTTAGTTTCCGAATGTCCCAATTAAATGAGACAGCAAGGGCGAGTACCATGCGAATTGTGGATGGTTTAATAATTGGGTTGAATGTGTCAAAGAAATCAATACTACTACGTTGGAGATAATCAACTGCAACTAGTCGTGCTTTGAGTCTTTCAATACTCCCATTTGGTCGACGTTTGGATTTAAAAACCCATTTGCTCCGAACAACATTTTTACCGGGTGGACGAAGACATAAAGTCCAGGTTTCATTCTTCAACAAAGCTTGGAATTCACACTCCATAGCTAAATGCCATTCAAGTATAGTAACAGCTTGAGCATAGGAATGGGGCTCGGAAATAATAACACCTGCATGCAAAGCTCGAATGGGATGATGTGTTGAGAAATAGAGATGAAAATCAAGGTATATGCGAGGCCTAAGGTGACCAGTTTGTGATTTAGTGACAACGTGATAGGAAGGGGCTGGACTAGTTGGAGCAGAAGATGAGGGCTCAAGGATGTTGTTGGGAGAAGAGGAAACAGGAGAGTTGATGTCTGATGAAGTGTCTGGTGGAATAGAGAAATCATGGTCAGTGGGAATTATGGGAGTAGTGTGAGGTGGTGAAACTGAAGAGGAAGGAAAAGATGAAAGGAAAATGTGTGAAGGCGGAGAAGGAAGGAAGGGTAGAGAATTACTTGTTGAGGGAACGTGATGCGACTAATGGTAGCTTAGCTTTAAAGACGTATCAACAAAATTTATACCTTAAATACTATTACTAAAGTAGCCAAGCTACTATAGCATAGTGGTTCTAGGATCGTTCACTGGGAAGGGTTTTCACAAACACTAGTGATATTCAAATTAGGAAAATAGGTGATTTTTTTTATGGATGTTAGCTTTAAAAGAAGATGTAAATGTTTTAGAAAGATTTAAACTAATTTAAACTAATTTAAGCTAACATTAAAGACTAAAATGAAATGGTGTAAAAACAAGTTTCTCAAAGATAGGATAGCTATGCTCTGGCTCTTATGCAAATTGGAAATCTCAGGATAGGCTCCTTGCGTTGGGATTGCAACTATGGTGATGCTTGCTTCCCGAACCGGTATGGATTTAGCAAATCAAGTTTTAATCCTTTAAAATGGCAAAACAGATGGTAGTGAATTTCATCAATGATTATTCACCTTAGACTTCCTTTGAATGGCTCGTAAGAGATAACTAATGGTCTAAAGCTAAAAGCTTACCAAATATTGGCAACTCAAAGTCATTCCAGGTGATAAACTCACCTTTCAATGGCCATTGAAATTGGTTCTAACGGATTAATACAAAACTTGGAATTGAAAACCTCACCTTCCAATAGCTCGTAGGAGATAACTAATGGATAGAAATCCAAAAGCTTATCAAGTATTGGCCGTTGGAAGTTGTCCAAAGGAAATAAAAACCAAACTTTCCATTAATGAACCATTAATGAAAAACGACTACCTTACCTTCCAGGTGCGAAAAATTTCCATGGGATTGCATCCAAGCCATCACATAACATCCATACTTTGAGAAACTTAAAAGTTTTAGCCAATCATCCTCTGAGGAAAAGTCCTCAGAGGCTGTTTGGCTACTAAGAAAATAGAAATGGGGAAGAATTGGAGAAGAGAGAAAAACAGAGCTTTATATATTTCTAAGTTAATGTACAGAGGATCGATCCCCCCCCCCCCCCCCCAATATCTTTTGGAGGCGTTGTGCACCTCTATATATATAAAAATTACAAGATAAAGCCTTATGTCGGCTGAATACAAGGTTACAAAAGGAATTTACACGAGAAAATATCAAGCTAAAAATATCTGGGAAGTCGGTGGTGCGTGCGTGGAGAAACAGAGGAAATTTGGCAAGGTAAAAGGTTACTTGCGAAATTTTGGCAAGGTACTTTGCAAGGAAATTTACTTGCGAAATTTGGCAAGGAAATTTTCGCAAGGTGAATTACTCATGATGTGAAGTGCCATATTTTCGCATCATGAGTAAATTCACCTTGCCAAATTTGGCAAGGTGCATTTTCACCTTGCGAAAATTGCATTTGGCAAGGTACTTTGCCTTGCCTTGCGAAATGGTTATCCCTTTGTTTGTGCTCGTGTTTCCACTTGAAATTCAAGCCTGTAAACTTCCAAAATCCTTGCTTTAACTTGTCCAAGTAGCTCCTCCATCATTTGGCATGCTTGAATTGATTCATAAGCTGATAAAAACATGTAAACTTGCCACAAAATGGTTAAAACCAATTACTAAGGACCTTAATGAATTAATTGGGTTAAATGAATATGATTACTACTCAAAGGTGCTTAAAACCATTATAATTAGGTCTACAAAATAGCACTTTTTGGTAGTAATCACACCCCCTAACCGACTCATTGCTAGTCCCTTAGCAATGGAAGAGATAAAAACTAAGTAAACTATAATAATATACATAAAAGGGATCATGCAAATCACTCCAAAAAATGATATGAGTGGCATGATGGACATCCATGGATCAATAAAGATGTGAAACTCAACCTACAATAAGAGTTGTCAAAGCATTCACTTGATCATAGAGTACAAAGAATGGATATTATGCAAGTTTAAGCATCAAAAGAATTTCCACTCTCAAAAGATCCAAATCAAATTCTTCCACTAAAAGCTAAGTGTTAATGTGATTAGCTTCCGAGTATAGTATGGATAATTATCATCTCCCCCCAACCTAAGTCTTTCTTTAAGCTTAGCAAAATTAACCATCTCTTGATAGGCTAGGAACGCACCTCTTATTCACAATTCTTTTCACTTACTAAACTTAACCAATTCACCCATGTAACAAGCAAAGGATCGGTGACTCCCAACCAATAAAGGCTTAGGGCACCAGGCTTTAAAGGCTTTCGCCACCCCTTCGGACCATGCTCAAGTTTCAAGGCCAGCAAAGAAGTTTATACTATATTTTTTTTTTTTCTTTTTTCTATTTTTTCAAAGACTCATTGGTCTTTATGAGGTGTCCCAACACTATTAAAGAGAGGTTAAAGGTGTCAAATTATGATTTCTCAAGCTTAGAGGGTGAGATAGTTTCACATCTTATAACTGGAATCTAATGTATGTGTGTGCGAATCGCTTAAGGTGGAAGAAATAAGTTTGCATGCAATGGGAGTTTCAACAATTCTTAAATAGGTTCGTTACACTTACAAGGTGGTCAAATGATATCCGGAAAAATCGAAATCCAAAACTACTTAAAAATTCCCAAGGGTACGAAGAATGTGAGGAATCCTCACATTGTTCGTACCCTCCAAATTATCCACTTCTTTGGACTTTTTAAAATTTTTAGGGGCATCATATGGCTTGTATGTTGTTTAAATATGTTCATTACACTTAGAAAGTGGTCAAATGATCTCTGGAAAAATATGAATCGAAAAATACTAAAAAATTCCCAAGGGTACGAAGAATGTGAGGATTCCTCACATTGTTCGTACCCTCCAAATTCTCCACTTCTTTGGACTTTTTAAAATTTTTTGGGGCATCATATGGCTTGTATGTTGTTTAAATATGTTCATTACACTTAGAAGGTGGTCAAATGATATCCGGAAAAATCGGAATCCAAAAATACAAAAAAATTCCCAAGGGTACGAAGAATGTGAGGATTCCTCACATTGTTCGTAGCCTCCAAATTTTCCACTTCTTTGGACTTTTTAAAATTTTTTGGGCATCATATGGCTTGTATGTTGTTTAAATATGTTCATTACACTTAGAAGGTGGTCAAATGATATCCGGAAAAATCGTAATCCAAAAATACTAAAAAATTCCCATGGGTACGAAGAATGTGAGGAATCCTCACATTGTTCGTACCCTCAAAATTATCCACTTCTTTGGACTTTTTAAAATAAGGTTGGGGCATCATATGGCTTGGATGTTGTTTAAATAGGTCCGTTACACTTAGAAGGTGGTCAAATGATATCAGGAAAAATCGGAATCCTAAAATACTTAAAAATACCCAAGGGTACGAAGAATGTGAGGAATCCTCACATTTTTCGTACCCTCCCAATTCTCCACTTCGTTAGTCTTTACTTCGTTAGTCTTTTTAAAATTTTTTGGGGCATCATAAGGCTTGTATTTTGTTTAAATAGGTCCGTTACACATAGAAGGTGGTCAAATGATATCCGGAAAAATTGGAATCCAAAATATTAAAAAATTCCCAAGGGTACGAAGAATGTGAGGATTCCTCACATTGTTCGTACCCTCCAAATTCTCCACTTCTTTCGACTTTTTAAAATTTTTTGGGGCATCATATGGCTTGTATGTGGTTTAAATATGTTCACTACACTTAAAAGGTGGTCAATGGATATCCGGAAAAATCGTCATCCAAAAATACTAAAAAATTCCCAACGGTACGAAGAATGTGAGGAATCCTCACATTGTTCGTACCCTCCAAATTATCCACTTCTTTGGAGTTTTTAAAATAAGGTTGGGGGCAATATATGCTTGGATGTTGTTTTAAATAGGTCCGTCCTACACTTAGAAGGTGGTCAAATGAATATCGGTAAGAAATTCGGAATCCCAAAATAATTAAAAATACCCAATGGTATGAAGAATGTGAGGAATCCTCACATTTTTCGTACCCTCCCAATTCTCCACTTCATTAGTCTTTACTTCGTTAGTCTTTTTAAAATTTTTTGGGGCATCATATGGCTTGTATGTTGTTTAAATAGGTCCGTTACACTTAGAAGGTGGTCAAATGATATTCGGAAAAATCGGAATCCAAAAATACTTAAAAAAATTCACAAAGGGTAAGAAGAATGTGAGCGATCTCACTTGTTCGCTACCCTCCCAATTCTCATTCTGTTCGACTTTGGTTAAATTTTTTGGTGGCATCATTGATGGCTTGGTACGTTGCTTTAAATTGTTTCATTACACTTAGAAGGTGTAAAATGTTATAATCCGGAGAAAAGTCGTATCCAAAAATACTTAAAAAATTCCAAGGGATAACGAAGAATGTGAGGAACTCTACATTGTTCGTACCCTCACAAATTATGACACTTCTTTGGAATCTTTATAAAATTTTTTGGGCATCATATGCTTAGTTTTGTTGTTTAAATATTTCATTGCCTTAGAAGGTGGTCAATGATATCCCGGCAAAAATCGGAATCGGAAAAAATACAAAAACATTCCCAAGGGTACCGAAGAAATGTGAGGATTCCTCACATTGTTCGTACCTCCAAATTCTCCCACTTCTTTTCGGCTTTTTAAAATTTTTTGGTGCAATCATATGATTTTGTATGTTGTTTAAATAATTTGTTGCATTAACTTAGAAAAGGTGGTCAAATGATATCGGAAAAATCGTAATCCAAATACTTGAAAAATCTCCCAAGGGCTATACGAAGAATGTGAGGAATTCCTCAACATGTTCGTACCGCTCCCAAATTATCCCTTTCTTTTGGACTTTTTAAAATTTTTTTGGGTCGTCATAGTGGCTTGTACGTTGTTTAAATAAGGGTCCGTTACACTTAGAACAGGTGGTCAATGATATCCAAAAAAATCGAAATCTCAAAAATACTTAAAAAATTCCAGGGTTACGAAGATGTGAGGATTCTCAATCATTGTTCGTACGCTTCCAATTCTCATACTTCTTTGGATTTTTAAAAATTTTTTGGGGCGTCATATGGTTGTATGTTGTTTAAATAGGTTCTGTTACACTACAAGGTGGTCAAAAATGATATCCGGAAATTGAAATCCAAAATCTTAAAATTGGCGCCAGGGTACTAAGATGTGACGATCCTCACATTGGTTCGTACTCCACAATTCTCACTTCTGTGGACTTTTTACAATTTTTTGGGGTCGTATGGTTGTAAATGTTGTGTTTAACTATGTTTCATTACACTTAGAAGAGTGGTCAATGTCATTCCGGAAATAATCGGAATCAAAATACTTAAAAATTCACAAGGGTACGAAGAATGTGAGGAATCCTCACATTTTGTTCGTACCCTCCAAATTCTCCAATATTTGGGACTTTTTAATATTTTTGGGGGCTACATATGGCTTGGGAATGTTGTTTAAATAGAGTCCGTTACACTTACAAGGTGGGTAAATGGTTATCCGGAAAAATCGAATCCAAAATACTTATAAAACTCCGCAAGGGTACTGAAGAAAATGTGAGGAATCCTTCACATTGGTTCATACCTCAAATTA